>JAHZNB010000060.1:0-14768 GCA_027744295.1 Callyntrura guangdongensis | reverse complement strand
CATTTAAATCCAGGACACAATCAAAACGATCAGTAGTAATAATAGCACAATGTAATGTTAACTTGTGAGAAAACTGGTACAAGAGAGTTTGTGTGCCGTGTATGTATATGTGTACAATATACACCGTTGCGTTTCGGTTCCCTACATGACGCACGTGTACACCCGTGTTACATGTATCATAACGAAAACACGAATTTATTTTTCACAAGTCACTTCATTTAATTTAAATGCTCATGTTTAAAAAAGTTTGATGGTTCCTTATTCTAATTGGTGTGCCATCGTCATCTCTCTTTTATTAAAACGTCTGCCAGAAGTCAGTTGCAAACAGAGAAAAACTGAAATGTCATATAGCTAATAAAGATAAAGAATTTATTAAAAAAAAGAATTGTGAACACAAAAGAAAATCATCCGGATAGAAAAAGTGATTAAAACAAGATGAACTGAACTGATGCATTGCTATTGTTAGTTTGAATATTTTTTCACTGAGAGTGTCCTTTCATTGGGGTTTAGAGGTTTGGGAATAGCAGCGGGCTTTGTATCGTTTTAATTTTAAAATAATGTAAAGCATTGTTTTCTTTGTCTTCCAGACTTTTGTACTGGTCAAAAGGATTTTGATGTAAAACGTGGGCCGGGTTTCAGTATTAAGCATATTATTGTCTTGACATAAGTGAGCTGAATAAATAAGTACCATATAGTGGTCATTGTTTTCGTAGCTGAGTAGGAATAATGCGACTCAGTGAAAAACTTGGGCATCACATAACTACTGCTAATTTTAATTTTTACCACAGAACAGTTTTCCCCGGCTAGATCTTTTCTAGTTAGCTCAAAATTAGATGACATCAAACAATTTTATTATTACACTTGATACGCTTTGCATATATATTTCTCATTGGTGTGCGTTTGAAGCAAAATACGAATTTGAGTTTTGTTTATGGTGCATTTTTGTTCCAAAGTGCAGTATTATCAATGTAACAATCAACAATCGAATAAATTCAGAGGATGTGGTATGGATGAGAGTATAATGGAAAAGTATTAAAAGATGATGTGTCCTCTGCATACATTACAACAATATACAAAACGTAAGAGGATGTGAGGGAAAAACAAAATAAGAGCATCTCTCGGATGTTTTCTGGCAGGCGCAAGTCAGTGAAAATCTTTGATTTGGATCTAATCGTGATTTCGTGACTCTTGCTGGGACAGTCATGAGTTGATTTATTTGTTTAGCCCGTTACATTAAATGATTGTCATTGATTATCTCTTCCTTCTCCCCGTTTCATTCTGTTTGTATTATTGTTACAATATGTTTGTTCTCAAGTTAGTGCTAAACGTGCATTTATATTGTATAAAAACTAAAAAGATTCATAAATGTTACTTTACCATGATATGCAACGTATCATTCGCAAGATGGAAAAAGATATATAGAAAATGTAGCAGACGATGAAAAATTCCTCTAGGTATACATACACTTGAATTTTGTTCAAAAATGTGTTATGCGCATTCGATGATATTTCAACCTTTTCTTAAGTGGCAACTGGCAACATTTTTGGTTTTAAGAAACTGGAGGGAGGTATGAAGTAATTTGGCGCAATATTCATACATATTCTAGAAACAATGTTATTACTTTACATAGTTGTTCAATCCTCTCCAGGGCCAAGTCATTATTCACGATTGTGTCATTAACAATAACGAATTAGTCATACATGAGCACATGCCATATGTGCAACACATACCGTAACTTGGGGTCTCTGAGTCTCCGGCATCTCAGCATTCTGTGCAAATATTCCGGGTTTTATTAAATCGAACAAAAAACCAACGAATGCTAACAGGCAGAGCGATAAAAGTGTTTCACTTTCATGATTTGTAGCTCATTGTTTTTATTATTTTGTTTAAAAACTAGTATCGGAGTATAAATTTTAGTGAGCAGATAAGGAAAGTCCCCCAAATCCAAAGAAGGCTTTTTGTGTTCGCATTATAAATACTTAAAATTGTACCTTGCAATTTGTATAGTTCTAGACGATTAATAAGTCTCTTATGAAAACTCTCTTTTATTGGACAACCTTTACAGTAATTGTTTTTGTTTTGTTGTAATTGGATTTCTCGACTTGAAATAGTACAGTGTCTTCACGTAATTGTTGCAACCAATTTGTTAAGGAAGAATGACGTATTGCTTCATATATCTAATTACTAATAAGGTATATGCATTCTTTTTTCAATCATAGAAATGACGAACGCTTCATTTAGTTCCCACGGTCTAAAGAAATTCCTTCTTTTATACAACATGTATATTTTAAATTCGGCACAACATTATGTCGCCGTGTGTAAGAGAATGCGTAGATCAGTCAAAATTGGACGTTACATTTGTTGAACTGTATGCGTTTTTCATCGTTGTTATTTTCAATTTAGTAAATACATTTGTAAAAATCACATAGAATAAACAGAAAGTATACGACTATACGCAAGAAATGAGCATTCTAATACAATAGCGTGTCAATTAGATGGTCTCAAGTTACTTTCACAGCCTTGCATTATTACTGCTCTGCATTACTAATTAGAGTAACAAAAAGAGTGTCATTTGAAGCTAAATCTAATTTTATTGGTGGCCTACATTGACGTTTTATTATCGTGTGTTCTCATTAAGAACGTGGTGTGAAAAATCCTAGTGTTGAAATTCCAACATTGGATAATGGAAGTAGGCATACCGTAATTTCGTCTTTTCCCTTTCGCAATCTGCCAATATTAAAGCAAAAGTAAATGTAAGACAAGCGCAAGACACCGTACCTGGTTGGCACGCTGGAAATAAAAAGATTCATACCAAAACAAAACATAAAATGGCTAGACTAGCGTGTAGAATACAATACTAGATTCAGAAACAGAGCCATACAAAGTAGCCAAGTTACATGAACTCTTGCGAAGGACGGAGAAGACAACAATCATTATTGTGCACTATTATTCTTTAGTATTGTATAAACTGTGCATTGCATTGTGTCGTGACATAGGTACAATACTTATTTTACAATAATAGTGCAGCACGTTGCCTTCTATCAATGCTGGTCACAGAGAATATAACAGAACAACATATTTCTTTGAGATTCCAATAAAAATGCCTTATATCTTACAACAAATCTCCCAAGGAAATGGTTCCATTTCGTAATTGGTAATTATTATTATATTATCATTATCATGTCCAAGAAAATCATGCAGAGCTCAGAGGGAGAGATATGGTAAGATTGCGTTTTTTGTTGAAGCAAAAATGAGGATGTAGTGCGAGTTGTGTGAGTAGTGACTCTATTTCGTACTTTTGTTACTAGTAGTATCACTAACTAACGGGAAAAGGGCTGTGTGTAGCGCAGTGCAATGAGTATGACAACATGTTAGATAGAACAGAAAAATAAATGTTGACGTGATATTTGATATTTGGCGCATTTAACAACTTTGGATCAGTTAGGATGAATAATTACAAAAGAAAAAAATGGGGAAAGTATAAATATTTACTTATCTGCTTCGTCCTGTGAACAAGACAGTAGACAGTGTAAAAAAATTAATGAAGAAATCGGCGTTCTATATACTTTTCTCTTTGGTTTGGCATATTTGAATATTTGTATGATTCGACGAAATAATACAAAATGAATCGAAATATTTGCAGCGTTTACGAAAAATTACAAATCAGATTTTGAAGCGAGATTTTTGCAGTCAGGATTATTTCAGCGCGATATTTAAACGGCTATGTCGTGTTTTGTGTGCGTCACCATTTTTATTTCACTACTACTGCTGCTCGAGCTCACTGTTCATCTCGTAGGGTATGTTGTGTTTGTGTTCCATCCAACAACTAATATTATTTCAAGTTCAGTTTGATCGTTCTTTCACTCATTTCTCATCACGATGATGACGAAGACAGCGATGCAAACAGAGATAATAGTAATTATTATAACTGCTTCGTTTTCATATTGTTGTAGATGAAGATAAATAAATGTTTACTGACTTCAACACCCCTGGATGTTGCTGCTATTGCTTCATTACGAGTAAGACTGTATGTAGAACGCACCACAAAAACGAAATTATCTTACATCTTCGTATTTAAAATGTGGTATTTAATTCTGTAGTGTTGCTCCGGTTGTTGTTGTAATGTGTAGTTGTAGAACGGAGTTGATTAAGTTGTCAGATTTTAATTTTCTATCACGATTTCCGAGACTCCGAGATTGTTATTTCTTTCTTTTCAGTTGAACAACTGCGGCTGTCAGTTTTTGTCAAACTGAATTTTTTTCAGAAAGGTACATGGTATTTGGCGTTATAATGAATGATTTTTTTTTGTTTTGAAAATTATTACAAACATCCTACGTAGAATCACCACGAAAAACAACTTACCCGGATGCAAAAACGGGTAGTTTTAACACGCTATTAAAAAACTATAAACGAATTCAATTAATGTGAAATGGAAATATTTTTTTTTTAAAGAATGCAATTTGCTTATGTTAATGTTCAGGACGGAACGGCTATAAAGTAAACTGCTACCTGCTACCATGATGTTTGAGAATATTAAAGTATAAAAATTGGAAAAAAATATACGTTTTTAAAATATCTGCACTTCACAGACCTTACTGCATTGTTTTATTCACGGAATGTTGGGAAAGTTGGACAGAATACGGGGAAAGTTTACAGAGAACACTTTTCCAACACATTGAATCCATCCATTTGTATGTCATTTGTACTTTGGTTAGATATATACAAGAATGTAAATCTTTCTTTAATTTTTAATGCAAAATGTAAGAAAAAGAGAAATGGAAGAGGCTTGAAGCTTCTTTTTGTAATCAAAGAAGCATAATATATGTACATCGTCCTATGTAATATATATATATGACATCAACATGACATGATATCTGTACCTGTAGTCGCCCTCTTGTACTTCCTCCAAGCAATTTGAAGGTCTAATTTAAAACACGTCAACGTAACAGAATTTATTGTTTTGTACCACATTGCGTATTCACATTGTGTATAGGGTTAACATAAGATAGTGATAGATGTTTTAAATTTATAGCCAGTAAAATGCAGCCATTCATTCATTCTGCAAATTGAAATGAATTGGACCATAATAAAAAGCTTTATACCAATAAATTGCGCAACAATATTTAGANTCATTCTGCAAATTGAAATGAATTGGACCATAATAAAAAGCTTTATACCAATAAATTGCGCAACAATATTTAGAACGATACTAAATGTCAGTTTAACGTTAAATATTGCAATTGTACTGGTTCAGTAATTATGTTACAAAAATTTGCCAAAAGGATATCATGAATCATGATCCCTTTCTCCTTCAATAAAGTAAATTCTTCACAAAAGTACACAAATAAATTTTATGTTTCGCATTTTCTCTAAAATATAAAATATTTTTATCATGTCAGCAACCTTTTTGTGTACGGTATTTTCTTAACTCGGTTAAAATAACTAAACCATAATCAAATCAGTACATGAAAATTGCAAGTTTTTTAAAAAGTGAACAAACACAAACAAATGGTTCTGCAGCTATAGTGTAGTGGAGGTTAATAGAAGTGAAAAATCTCTACTCATACAACAATGTACAATTTTGGACACATCCACCTACCTATAGAATAGACTGTCTTAAACTGAAACAGTTAGTTGAACTCAAAATTTTACATACCTGACAGACACAAGAGTCAATAGTAGAAACTTAATTATTATTATTCCGTTATTACCATCTCCTCTGGTTAGTTTTTTATTATCTGTTGATCGTGCACGAAATCTACACAGAATGCAGATCTAGATCTTCCAACAATTGTAATAAACTATCAATCTATTCAATACTTGATACAAACAAAAGACTACTACAGTTTAGCTGGTAATTGACAAATGCTCAAGTACTTCAGGCAATATAGAGAATCATGAATCAACATTATGACTATTTATAACATATACGTTTCACAATAATTATCTTTTAAAAAGTCATTGGCTCCATGGGATAGAACATGGATTTAGGAGAAGTAAATTGAATGACAAACATAATTAATGTGCCTCTGAATACGAACGTTGGCTATTGTTGTCAGATACAAAAGTTTGTAAAGATACATACCTACCAACCTATAGGTACGTATTTACACAACAACAATTTCTTTCACTTTCCAGCGAGAAACTCATTGTATATTGATAAGAAGTTTGTATGTTCTTGTTCACGATTCGATGATCCTTCTCGAGATTTTCGGGCAAAGGAGTACATATTGAAGTACCTATGTCGATATTAGACAGACATACTCAATGTGCCTTTATCAAACAGGATGAAAACGCTTGTAGTAATGTGAAGTATTCGTCGGTTAGTGGCTATTGATTGTGATGAATATTATTTGTTACTTATTAGTAATACCCTCCGTCCGTCCTATTATGAAGTTGGCTTAACAGGCAATAAAATGAAAACAATAAAACAGCCACTTACAAACAATCAAACAACAATGTTAGGCTTGCTGCTTATTCAACGCACACCTAGGCATTCATTCAGTTATTATGAAACGCAAAGAGCGCAGCGCCAGCAAGAATAATCCTTTTTAACTCAAAAGTAAATTACAGCCACTCAAAAGTTTGGCATTTAATTTCCCCTTGAAATCCTGCTAATTGCAGTCATGCTCATGTCTCATTATTGATGCTCATCTTCAAACGAGTTGATGCGATGCGGAATTTTTGCAAATCTTGTTGACAGATACCGTACACGATGTTGTTCAATATTTATGCATAATAAGCAATTCTGCTGTGTGGTTTTCTGCTGATGGTCAACTACTTTACAACGACTACTACTACGACCGACTGCCACCACCACTCACCACACCGTCGTCGTCACCACCGCTTCTACTACTTACTGCTTTCCTTCAAAACTACAACATACATTACTACCACCACGAGTCATTAAATCATTATGATTATTACTTATTACTTACTTAACATGAGATGTTTAAGTCTTCAAAATAACAAAAAAAATATATAACAACGCAAAGGGAAAAGCAGTTGATGTTGAGAGTTTGACCAAATTATGCACAAAAAAACTACAATGTAATAATAATAATACTAATGAAGGAAATACGAAATCGATATAAAATTCCTATTATTACCCCTCTTATTGTTATTCTGAACATAAACACATACAACATGTATTACCGTAAATAATCATATACATCATCATCGTCGTCATCATTAGAATCATTATAATCATCATAACTTTTATTTTACTAAATAGACAGGCACGAATACACGAAAGGAGGAAAACTAAAAGATTTTTTGCTCATCTCTATGCATGAAGAATAAATAAAACAAAATTAAAATGAATTATGTCGATTGATAACTTGACTCTTGTTTTTGCGACGTTTTTTTGTAGGAAGGCATCACTTTAAAAGTGATGCGATGATATGATGAAAGTTATACATTTTGTCGTTTATTTATATTAACAGGTTAATTCATTCATATTATTCGTATTTTCGGGAATGGCGCAGGGCACGTGATACTCAAAAACAAGAAAAGTCAGCATACGTTTTTGTTTGTAGGCGCATTGTTGAATTTGTTGTTGTTGTTCATATTGACCGTCTTATAAATACATCCCTTCGTACTATAGAGGTAAACTTTTTGGACACTGCAGGAATTTTAATTACTTTTTCATTGAAATAAAAAGCATAAAAATGTGTAAATTTTGAAAATTTACAAAAAAGTTAACGTAATTAAAAACACGTCAATTTCCTGTAAATCTGTCTATTCAGATTAAATTTGTTAGCGCAACGCAAGGCGCAATACTACTTGCAAAGGTACCTTGTATAGTCCACAATAATAGCACCGTCCGTCCATTAACATCTTTAATTTTTTAAATCATTTTTTTATACTTTTAAATTTGCCCAGGAGTCCAGAAGAGAAAGTATATATGGATTACAAAATTGCAATACAATTTTATTAGTTCAGGTACACATACTCACAAAATATGCACAATAGTTCGTTAATTTGGAAATGTACATTTTTATCCCAATCCAACAACATCTGAGTCCTACAAGTGGATACTCACAAAATTGAGCTACTTAATGAAAGAAACAATCATTTCATAAAACAATGTCAATTTCTTTTATTAAATCACCAACAAAGTCAGAAGTGTTACAGCAGCTCTCCTTTGTTATGTCCTTCCGCGTAGAACAAGTAGGAAAAGAAGTTGAGACAAGACATAAAAAGCAGAGGAACAATAAAAAATTTATTTTCGAGTAAAGCAATGCAAGGTACATCATATATTGGATTGGATTGCTACTCGATGGGTTCAGTATTTACAGAATAATAATAATATGGAATATGGAATGCAATTTTCATAGGCTGTAACGTTATATAAAAATATTAAATATGTCTAAAACTTCAAGTATTGTTTAATTTTCTACAAGTACACAGCCGCCGTCGGCAATTCTCATTTCACGAAAAAAGTTAAATTTTTTATTATACAGCTGCATGACAATGAAGTAATATTTTGAGCACGATAACAATACCAAAAATATTGGAAACGCAGCAGGTGATACTCTTCATTTTAACTTATTATTTTGCATTCTTCCTACCTATTCTACGCAGTTTTTTACAGTTAGTGAAATTTACAAGATTTTCTCCCCTGTGTATTGAAGCAAATTGTTAAAACTGAATTCATACGATGTACATATATACTCATAATATATCAGTTACCCTACATGTGTAATATAAGATTAGTTAGTTACAAGATTAGTTTCATGTGCTTTTATAAATCTGTTCGGGGTGTTGATGAAGTAATAAACATCCTACCAATTAGGTACTTGTACACGTAACGGACACAGCAAGTAATTAATACATCATCTTGTGGCGTTTTTGTGTCAATTTATTAAATGTCAACTTGGAATGTAAATAATAATAAGTTTGCAGCCTATCAAAGAAAAAGTTGACGCGTTGGCACCCGGAGACATGCTTTACTTTGTAGCACAACTTATTTTTTTATTATAATTATTTAACTACTAACCGCGGTATTCATGTTCAGACAGATAAATTGTTACGGTGGTGGTGTTCGGCTTTAATTTTAATTTCTGCTATAAAAGTCTAATTAGACGCCAAATATTGCTGGCTACATTCCATAATGCCTTAACCAACGTACCTATAAATCAGTTGGCCTTGTTTCGTGTTCTGAGCAAAAAAAGTTGGAAACGTGCGCTCATTATATAATTTTCGGAAAATTAAATCAAGATAAGAGTGATGTGTTAACTTCCCTAATGCATCAAACAAGGTTATAATTTTCAAGTAAATACTACGTTAGCTTGTATTAAAGTTCACACTACGGCACATTTGTGCGAAAACAAACAAAAATTACAGCCTCGCTGGCTGTCACGTCATTTCCTATACATACTTGAATGATGATGAAACTATTTATTTTTTTTTAGAAAAATTAGAGCATTATGGCAAGAATAGATTCAGTGGCTCAGCAAGAAACTGTTACCTTTTTCACGTTTAACTAATGCAGCCCTATGTTATGGTATCGCCGGTGCATATTTTATGCAATTAGCATATTATTTATAGCCAAGGCGTTTCTACAATGTAGTTTTTTTTATCATAGTTTCAAAAAAATACGTGTATCACTTACAAATAAATAGAGCTGAATATTAGAATAGCCATGCTACTGGACGTTTGAATTCGAATTACTGAACTAGGTAAAAAGTATTGATTAGAAATAATAACACGCATTTAATACATGAAATTAGAAAGATATTTTCATTTAGCAGTTTTTTGTATTTAAAAAAAACATGAACAAGAAAACTGAACTAATATTGAATAATGTATGCTTGCAGACTATAACATGAACGTTTTTCCTCTTCAGTAAACCATCATTTTGTCACTGTCAGGTCAGGATGTTTTCCTTCCATTGTTACCATTTAATCATTACATATTACACTATTCTGTTATTTGTTCTACGCTACGACGTCAGCAATCAAGCAAGCATATTGTTGTTTATTGTTACGATGAAACCGGACAAATCCTTCAAGTCTCTCCGACCGACGACGCCACCTTCAATCATGTTTTTTCTTGATCTAAATTCTCTAACGATCGAGTAAGTAATCAGTCATCATCATTGTTTAGTGTGATGTACATTGCACTGTAAATACTACTCTGGTCTGGTACCAGTTTCATTGATTGTTATAGTATAACTGATCTGCTCAATCTGCTGATTTACCTAAGGTATTACGTAGGCACTATGTTAAATCCCGCAACAGAGGAAGAAAATGAAGCTGATAAAGGTTCAGCGCAACTACTATCATTGCATTTTTAATTGTTACCAATCAAAATTTGTTCAATTCACAAGGAGCACATGAAAACACCACAGTGTATTTAACTTAAAACTCAACTGAGAATTTTCATCATAAAGACATTACTAACACCTACTTAATACTTAAACAGAATTACGTCGGGCAGAGGGAAAGCAATACCTATCCAACAGGGTCAAAGTTTTAGAGTTGTGTTCTCATCGTCAATGTGAAATGTTTTTGATGAGGGTATGACACGTATGTATGTAACTACAGGATAGTTTGATTGAAGGAAAATGTATGAGATAGATAGCGGGGTAAGATGAGACCGCAAGAAATGAAGTGCAGTTGTCATCCCATTCCATCTTTCAGTAAATGCATACATACAATATCCAGGTAGGAAGGATGTGAAGATGAATATTGCGTATCGTGTGATTTAGTTTGAATAAACAAGCTTACTGGATTACTTAAATTTGCATTTATTTACTTTGTTTATATAATTAATGAATCGTTTATAATAAATACACATTTTTGAAACAAGCTGGTGCTTGAATTACAAGAGTGACAAGGATAATGAAACAAAGGTACGAATCTGCGATGCGTGATTCCATTATTGCTGAAAAGCAAAACATTTAAGAAACGAAAAAATAAATTTTCATTAAAGCACACAAACGGTTAACAATGACAAACTTTTCCATATAAAATCATAATGCTGCACAATTAAATTACGTTGATGAAAATATGTCAATATTTCTATGTAAAATGACGTAAAATCTGAAAGGTACAAATGAGAATAGTGTATATAATGTACATAAATTAATCTAATACGTTGAAAGTTGGAAGATTAGAGTAGTAGCGTTTTCATTTTTGATTTACGTAGCCAGTAATACCACGCAGTTAAACCTACAGAAAAGGAGAATTAGATTTTAAAGTAACATCTCTAACAACACCACCTTATTCCCAATTTATTTACGCCATTAAACACTACTATTGATAAAGATTAATTATAAACTGTCTGAATTCAAAGTAAAAATGATGTAACGGGATGTGCAACAATGGACAGCAACAGTGTAACATGAACATGCCGAATGACTTTTAAACATGAAACAAACACAAACTGTTGAAGTTGAAACGCTAGACTAGTCCTACTAAATACCTTTAAATATATTTTCCATTCTGTCATGTAATCACCACTACAATGATTAATAATAAAATCAGTCCTACATTCTGTCTGAGGCACAATTTAGAATTTAAAATCTCTAGATAAACTGCCTCCTAAATTAATGTATGCCTTGTTGAAATTAATCAGCATCTAGGATAGTTCATTGATACTCTCTATACTATACTATAATAATACGTAGTTTTGTGTGAAAATAAATGAGAGAATCTTTTACAGAAATGCAATGAAAAGCTTTATGTCAACACACGAACACTGTGAAAAGTGGTGCATTACACAAGCCTATATTAATATAATTTAAATATCACAGGCAAAATGACTACTAAAGATAAAAAATACTTTGGAAAAATCGGGGAAAAAGAAACATGTAACGTCATTCGTCACATCTTATGCATTCCATTCCGGTTGATATCTCGAATTCTCATCAAATATCCATCCTACAGATCATTACTATTTAAATTCGGAGTGATATCGTTCCGATTCTTCTTATCAATATGACAGAGACATTTCATTCGTGAGTAAATATCTGACTCTCATCTCATGCAATCGATACCTAAAAACCAATTCCATATGAACATATAAATAAATTATAATATTAATATCTAATAAACTATGTTAACGAGCACGCGGTCATCGCCGTTTCCCACCAGATCCAATAATATTTCTGAACGTTTCCAACTGGTGAACACTTTCGGAAAGCCTAGAAAAATCCATTAATGGTAGATCAGGAACAGTATATACATATATAACAAAAATGTTAAAACCCTGGTGCAATTTAAAACTTACCGGCCAAAAGCATTGAATAATGACACAATTTCATTTCTGGTAAGGAATTCTTTGATGAAAACGGGAGGCTCAGAGAATAAAATCTTTAAGGCAGTTCCCAGACCTTTAATCTTTAAACCCACAACAAATTAGGCATAACGTTACAAAATCAAGAAATAAAGTCATACGTCGAAATTTTTTACAGCCATTACCTGAAGTGTACCCCACAGTTTACATTTTTGACATCCGACACAGTCCATTATGCGAGTAATATTAGTAAATCTTTCGTGAAATTCGGAACGAAGTTTTAATGCATCTTTGGTTGAAAACAAGGCCGTTTCTTCAAAATGTGAAGGGAAACTTCCAACTACACCCAGGAAATCTTGAATTGCTGTTTTCACATCAGTATCTTCCTCAGAGTTTCCCGTGTACAAGTCGTAGTTTCTTAAAAACGGCGAAATTTTCAAAATCGCTCTCAGCTCCAACAGATATAGAAAATACAAATTTTTTAGCCATGGAAAGCCTGTCTTTTTTGCCTCTGGTCGCTCAAAATGACTGAGAAATTCTGTTATATTGGGACCCCATTCCGGCTCCGGCTTTCCCTTTTTGAATAACGAGCTAGAAGTATCTATATAAAATGATAATGATATTTATTATGACACACATAAATTTAAAGTAGTTTGGATATGAAGGAGGGTCCAGTCAACATATACAATTAATATACAATATAAATTACATACCAGATAACAAGTATTTCGCACTCAAATGTATGTTAATGCTTGCATGTAGTCCGGAAATGGCCCTGTAAAATGTTCGTTTCTCAATGCACTCTTCTGTTACACAAAACCAACAACAAAACAATCTTGTCAGTTTAGCAAACGATCTTGTCAGTAGTAACATCAGATAAGATTAACGGACAAGTAGTGAGTAATCATGCTTACCCTCTCCAAAGTAATCTGTTCCAAAAGGCCCGAAAATACTTGACATGTCTCTATTATAACGGTTAAAAACAACTATCAGTTAAACTTGTTTCTAAAAACTGATATTAAAATTTTTCTTTCATTTAGATACATGTAAGATATGTCTACTTACTCAGATTTGAAGTGTACGTCAGGATCGACTTCGTCCTCTTTGACTGTACAGAAGTCTACCAGGCTTTGGTCGTATACTTCCCATCGCGCAAAGTTTGCCTGGCTCTCTTCACTGTTTCATACAATGTATTTTAACTTTAAACGTAACTGTTAACTGGACTTTTAAAGCATACAACCAGTAAAATTTACCTCAGTGTAGTGTTAATTGACCCCAAGTCTCCCTCAGCACAATCGTTACCTCCATACGAGTACTCCTGTTGCACAAAAATAAAATGATTATGATAATGTCACTACGATTTTAATTCACATACAATGGATTAATTTTAACATACCTTAGGCGAGAAGGGTTTCGTTTTTGCTTTAACACCTTTTAGTCCAGGAGGAACTTCATCCTAAATACACACACGGTATAAAATATTACTAACTACTTAGGAGTTCAAACATGATTCATTGCTTAAACATAAAGTAAGCTTACAAAAACTTACCTCCCTGCACGCTTTTGACTTGACAAAACTCAAATGAACAGCTCCCGTCGTCAGTCCAAAAAGGACATTGTCTTTTTAAATTTACCTGAGTAATTAACAAAAAATCAGTCTCATTGAGCATATCACGTCAGCATTCCAATAAATTTTTGTGCGAATATACATACATATTTCTCTTTCCAATTTACTTACCTGAAAATATCTGAAATAATCCTTGCTTAATAATGATGCCAGTCTTGGGTATATCTTGTAGTTATTGAAAAGATCCACAGTGTCTGTTTCTATTTGGCATGTGCAGTCATCTATTGTTCCCTGAAGCTGTGGGCATGGCATATTCAAAAAATACACATAAGATTTTATTGTCTTCATCAAATAGGCATTTGGGAAAAGAACCAAAATACATATTTTTAATGTTTTTTGATAAAACGCAATACCTGACAAAAGCAACTCTCCTCCGTGCTCGTCTTAATTACATTTCTTGACTTTAGATCTTCCAAAAAATTTGAACTCGAAGAAAGTAAAGGAAAGAAACACAAAAGAAGGCCCAAATATGCAAGAAAGTGAGTCCCAAATCCTGGTTTTATTTCTTTTGCCATTTTAAAAACGGTATTGACGTTACAAGCTTTATAAGTAAAAGCTTGCAGGAAAACCAAGCACAACCTGACACCCGATACTAACTAAAACATCTGCAATAATTCACTCCATTGGTGACGTGCGGTTGTGGTGACTAAATTGTGTATACGCCCACCTGAAAGGAAAAAAATCAACAACTAAAACAAGGAACGTGTGAGTGTAGTATTGTGGAAATATGAAATAATTTAAATTCAATTCTTTTGGAATAAGCAAATGGAAAATTATCATAAGATCATTCAACGACAATAGACAACAGCCCTCGAATTTTAATGTTGATTCGATACTTGCCAAAAAATTTTCAACAAAAACCTACAAGGTTACTACGCACAATAAATGCTCGATGCTA
>JAHZNB010000059.1:0-12884 GCA_027744295.1 Callyntrura guangdongensis | reverse complement strand
GTTAGGACTTCTAAGAGTTTCTCCAATTTCGATGGCTGTCGTAAGAATTTCTTTCGTCTTGTCAACCTGTAGATTTTGATTAGACATGACTTTATCACGTACCATATCACAGGCTTTGGTTGGAGAATAAAGCAAACTTAAGAGTAATTCTGTTTAGTCATGCATAAAAAGGCAAAGAATTATTGACACCAAGAAACGAAATAATTTTCTACATATTTTAACTTTTTCTTACCGTTACAACGGTCGGAGTTCCGTCTGGCATGGATCGCGAAAAACCCTGGAAAAATGGATCACTTGAAAGTTGATCACTTCCACTTGAACCAAATCCGAACAAACCTCGGAAAAATTTCCCTACTGCTGCAACAGAGCTGGATGCACTAGAATCTGTTATACTGACGACAGGTGTTTGTGGTGGCCGTTGTCGAGCTGGGGCATCGCGATCGTGTGGTTGTCCAGGACCTATTGGGGCCATAAGCGACATTGGTTGTTCTGGAGGGATTGGTGGATTAGGTCTCCTTTTCGCCCCAAACGTGTACACTTTTTCCCCACTATCGTCTAACCGGCCTGCGGAATTGTCTACCATATCTTCCAACTCTTGATCCTTTTCCTTCTCATAATTCCACCAATTTGTATTATCAGCGTCCTCATTAAAATAGCCATCATCGATTAATCGCTCTACGTGAGCTTTCTCTGCTAAAAATTGCTTGGTGAATTCATCGGAATCCTCTGGAATGAATTCTTTCCTCTTTGTTCGTTTTTTAGGTGGTCCGTCATTTTCCACTTTTGGTTTGGGTTTCTGTGATGCACTGCTGTAGCCGTAACCCGAGGCAGCAGGGCTTGTTCTCTTGTTCAAAGCAACAACAGGTACTCCTCCTCTAAACTCAGGTTCATCATCCTCATCGTCGTCGTCATCATCCTCATCGTCATCCCGATTTTCTTCAGTTTCTACGTCAGCCTGTGGTTGATCGTGTTCCTTCTTCAACTTCTTCAGCGTTTTGTCCATGACGGAAGGATTTCTACAATGAAAAAGTTTACGAGGCGTGTTAAATCCTTTCTCATTCATCAAAATAGCGCGTGAAAATCCATAGCAGAGAAAACGATTCAGAGATTGATAATGAAAGATAATCATGTTATTCACTGAAGATGGATTTTTACATGAGATAAGAAAGATCTAAACCAAGAGGGATGAGTATTGAGCCAGCGTAAGAAACGTATCGTTTACGTAGATACAAGACAACAACAACTCAGATAGATTCTGAGCTTCATTTCTGCTTTTGATATCTCGTACCACATCTTGTGTCTTTACATTCATACCTCAATTCTTCTCAATTTCTATTTCCCTGCTTTTATCAAAGAGTTAGATTCAAATCCATCATATTCGTTGAAGGTAACATCTCCTTACTACACGCAAAAAAATCTGCAGAGTCATTCAGATAGTATCCCGCCTGACCAATACTTATTTGTTCAATTTTTGTTCATACTTGCGTAAAATGGAATGCCTAAGTGAAGTTGCAATCGAAAGTGTTGCAAACAGACGAAAACTCAACGTTTGTGGAGCAATGACCATTTTGCTGTATTCGTTTGTACTGATGAAAACCACCTTAACAGCCTGAACATGACGGTGAAGAAAAATGACTTTCTTCTGGGGCATTTTAAGTGCTCTATAAAATGAATCATCCACTCAGTATTTGGTATATATACGGTGTCGGTAAAAATTATAATAATATTAGGCACATCCTTATCTGTGGAGTGCAGATGCAACTAAGAACTGTGGAGACAAAGCACAAATGGGATTAAAAGAAAATTGCAAGTCATATCGTTTATATTTATTATATTATGTATTTATATCGTTTCATTTAATGGGAAACAAAAACGTAGAAAGCCCTCCCAATTGAAAAGAACTGGACATTGCATTGTTCTTGTTTTAGCACAATTCTTTATTTAATTCTTAAATATTATGTGCAAGAATATTATTTAGTCTTTTACTAAATTTTACCCACGTGGGAAGTATTTATGCCTCGCAATTTTCAAAAGTGGTGCAAGGTTTTAATACTTTATTAGCCTTACGTTTTAGTTTTCAATAAACGTCACGGTAAAAAACAGATTTCAGATCAACTGTTTTACTTTCAGGAGCGCAAGATAATATTTTTTCACCATCTTCCACAAATGATAAAACGATGTTACTTTTTGTCGAGTTTTTCTAGTGTTGATTTGATAGAGTGATCTAATCAGTAAATAAATTAAGTAAATACATTAGACTATTAAAACATCCTACATCACATCGAATGTGCCTACAGAATGATTTTTATGCCAGTCGTTGGCGGCTAGAATTTTTCTTATATCTGAGTTTACTCAGATGTTGCGTTATAGTGATAGATAACCGAGGGCATTTTATTCCGTGTTTTTTCAGCTTGGATCTGACACACGCAACACAATTCTACATTCGTACCCTAAAGACCATCAATTTTTTATACTTTTTTCTCTATTATTATTATCTAGTTTAGGTACACTATCATACACTTGGCTGCGCTCACCCAAAGAGGATACGCATTTCGTACTCATTATCAGGTACACCCACATGCAACAAATCACAACGAGTTATTGCAAGTGCAAGTGAATTTCAGGCAAAAAGGGAGGGCGTCTATTTTTTTCGGCAGTTATAAACCAAGCCAAAATAGAAGTGGTAGCGAAAGCGAAATGGCACAAGTAAGATAAATGCCTAAATGTGTAGCATTAAATAGTTTTCCCTACAACAGTAACAAAACCAAGGAATTCAAAACTGCATTTACTACACAGACTAGCAAAATGGTGTACAAGCGAGTGTAACGAACGACTTACACACCATCAATAAAACGCGTTTTGATGAAAGATTTTGAAAGGAAGATGATGTGTATCACCACGAAGCATGAAAAAGAAACTACTGAAGATGCTGCTACTGTTACTGCTTGTAGTTCGAACTTGTTTATCGTTTTTATGGTCGTCCTTAATGAAAACACAACATTTTAATAACAAAATAAGGGTAATTATTAATACAGCTGTATACCCACATAAGGTATGTATTTGTAGAATGTAGGTGATGTCTACACATCTCAATTCTGATTAAATGATTTGAATGACGGATTAAAATAATATTTTTGAATAGTTACGCTAAAAGTAGGGGTTAATTTTGAAATTATCTTGATTTTTAGAATAAAAAGGTAATGAAGCATTACCTTATCAGCAAAGATGCGTATATGTGTAAACAAAATAAAAGCAGTATAAATTATGAATTTCATCAAGATTAGTAATCATTTAGAGACTTGTGTATATAACTTAAAATGAGAAGGACATACCAGAATGGGCGTAGTGTAAACATCGATATATGATTGCATTTTGTGAAATTTCATGTAAACGATAATCAGGGAATGTTACATTAGATCGAATTTTTTAATTTCTCTCTTCAGAAACGCTTTTAATGTTTGTAAATATAAAATACTTAATGACACTGAATACCTAATGTTTTCACATCCGTTAATTATTATTGGGAGATGATTATTTAATATTACGTGTTTATCATACCATTAAAATGAAAATATGAAATCGGCTAACTGCCAATAAAGACAAAGCCGACTAGCAAGTTTAGAACCTAACTTTAGGGGAAAATTTGGCATTCATAAATAGGTATACATGATTTGTAAATTAAACTCTTGATACAGACCCACTTTTGGTTAATTATTTTTGTGTTGTTCAAAGCATGAGTTTATGACTGCTAACTAAATCTCTGGCTCGGTTTGGAACTTTTCTCATTGTAAACAAAGTAAATAGGAAACTTGCAATTAGATAAAATGTCCATACCGAATTCTTCGAAATCTAATCACTCAATACTACATAAACATCAGACCTTTGCAATGTCTAACTTTTATAATGGTGATGGTGACCTAGTTCAAGTCCCTTTCATTTTTGCTCTTTCGTCAACCCAACCGTTCATATATCGCCTACTCAGCCAGAACGACGTGAGCCGTGAGCAGCATAAACATTTTCCATGAAAATAAACATTTGAACATGGCTTCTGATTGTAAAAGGAGAAAAGGAGATTCAATCAATCCAGTCTTCCTTGTTAATGAAGAAAGGATGCTATTTAGAGTTTTAGAAGGATTGAAACCCGCAGAGCAGCGACCAAGCTACTTTTCCGAAAATAGAAGACTGCCATTGTCATATGTATGAATCGCATTAATAAAACTACTTACAAGGCCACCGCTTTCATTAACCGAATATAGTCGGAAATCAGTCCATTTTTTCTACGCCGGGTAATTGAAGCACTTTCAGCACTCAAGCCACACAGTGCTTTAGGAAAACACTTGAGAGGATCCATTTCTGTATTTTTCTCCTGCTGGCTGTTGGACAACTGCGTGAGAAAGTCGATGTTTGCCAACAGTGCGTTGTTAGCTGAAGTTTGCTTCTGAGGTAAATTTTTAGACTTTCTGCTGTTCCCTGTCCTCAGGGTGGTAGACTTTGTTGATGTAACGTTTGTCGCGTAGCGTGCCTTTACTTTGGGTTTTCTGCTGGCTGCAGTAATTGAATCGCCTGTATATATAATCAAAATAAGATTGTTCTTGTACAAACATATCATGAATTCATGTGATTCCATTCGACCTAAGACTATCCATGGCATGCTGACAGTGGCCAGGGTCAGTGAAAATATATGAGATGAAAGTAAATTTTGATAATTTAATCTAGAAACGTCATTATTATCAAAGTGAAGGAAACCGGATACTGTTCCTTTTATCGCCCACAAAAGAAACAGCTCCAGTGACAGGAATTCTCTTCTTATCCTCATTGTGGCTCACTGTTATTCTACACCTACACGTTTGTCACAACTTTATTTTAAACACACTTATGATTTTTCACAACACTGCTTGGTCGCAAAAACAGCACATTTTCTGAAGCCAATTTAATAATTTGTCATTCCCACAACAAGAGTCATTCACTAGTACTATCTACAGCAGACACTGAAACACAGCAGTGAAAGTTGATTGTATCAACACTTCGCCCTCATTTTCGGTTTCGATTAAGTCCGATAAAAGGTCCACTGGGTTTATTCGATTATCACTCAAATTCCTTACACCTTATGTCATGTCATCTCACACTTTCACCTCTTGTGCACTGCACTTCTCAGAATATTATTGTGTAATAGAACAGTTTTTGTCCAAAATTCCGTGAAAAAACGGATGTAAGAAAGTGTTTCTACCCAGACCGGAATTATGAGTTAAAAGTAGATGAAATAGAAGTAGTCGTTTCTTAAAAATTGTAGCTCAATTGCAAAGAAACAGCCAACTATTTGTTGGCTCGCAAAATTACACACTGTTTAAGTGGGAGTGGGATCGTTCCGTGACTTCACTAAAAAATTAGCCTCTCACTCTTCATGATGTTGATGCTGAAGAGCAAGTGTAAAAAATTGAGGTTCAGAAAGAGAGGTAGTGAATGGTTAACTCATCATTATTATCGTAGGACCATATCCTCTGGTTTGAGGTATATTTTACATTGGTAAAAATAAAATAAAGGCATCATCATCAACAGATTTTTTATTTAACACTGCAATAATTTATACTTTGAGCAAGTATATTGATAGTGAGGGACAGCTCAACTTACAAAGTTAAAGCAATCATCGCATACAACATGATGCACCAGCAACACCAATAATATATATACGTAGTCTTCAATTAAAATTTACCAAAATTTTACCAGTTTTTAACCTAAAAATTTTTTTTGAAAAAAAAAATATATTAAAACTATACTACTTTGTACCATTTTATTAATTTTTACGATATATCATATGCCTACATATAGCACGCCAAATATCCCTATACTCAGGAAATTAATGCGTAAGTATTACATTCAAGCATGTTAAGCACGTATGTATGTACGTATCAGTATCAATCCGTAAATTCTAGGTAGTACTCATGTCTTCATGCTGAGGAAACCTACAAAAAATAGTATAGAGCACATTATAGGGATTCACACTAGAAGACGGATCAGTGATGGCTGCAAGGTTTTCCCTATGAATTGTTTCAGATCACTCCCTCTCTAAAAAACTTTGTATTGCTGTAGATTTTTAATAGCAATAAAAATTTAAAAGTAGATCTTTCGCAGTTTATTACCGACGGAGTTTTTTGTTAATGTTCATTATAATGGTACTTTTACAAAGATTAGCCCTCATAATTTAGGTATATTAATCATTTTTCACTATCGTTTTGCAATCGTTTTACACATCTTTTGCGTGACCACTGTACAGCAATCTAGAGCAATATTATATTTACATCAACAGGTGCAGAGGATATATTATATACCTATTACAGTACAGATCAGTACAGCGTATTATGGATTGGCACGAGCAACTTGTGTTGAAATTCGAATGTAGTAATTAGTTGCTCCCGTTATGGTCAGCAAAGAGAACGTCTTTCTACCTTTTGGCTTATCCCCGAGAAAATCTGTATGAAACAGAAACAGACACTAAAAGTAGTTCTTTTACAATATTATCCATCCACTCCTGCATCATCATACGCAACGATTTAACTGTCAGCAGACTGACAGGGCAAAGTAGTTGTTGTTATTTGTACTTATTGCATTTATGAACTGTATCGGAATCGCTAAAGTGTTGTTTTAAGTGCAAGTGCATCAGAAGCAGTGCAAGTCTGCAAGTAAAAGTAATTCGCCTTTTTGATATTATGCGTGTGCACTATTGTTGATAGGTTAACGAATGATTGTGGCAGGCAATGCTGCAGGAGGAGGCGTGGTTTGTGCATGAATGTATTTTTGAATGATTGACTGCACTAATTATTATTTCATTATTGTTTACAGTTAAAAAAAGCTTTGAATTCATAGACAATAAAATTTCTCGTGAAGTCATTTAGAATTTTGCTGAAAACGTTAAAATAAAGTTATTATTTCATTTTTTATGAAAAATAATAGGAGGGAAAGAGTTATTTGTAATAATAAGTCGAGCATCGCTGACGGACTTAAAAACGGTAGCTATTTTGGATTGTATGTGGTGTCAGCTTACTTTTTGGGTTAAAAACACCGCTTGATGCCTACACATGAATACTCCTCCCAGTTTGGTCGAAGAATATGTGGGAGCAGTTAGTTATGTGCAACCGTTCAAATGTACTATAACCATAATGGCTGTAGTTTGAATTCTTTTAGAAATGTCACAAATTTTCTACTAAAAACCTTCAACCTTTTTTTATTATGAAATGTGCGAAACGGCATTCATTTTTCGATGCTAGTTGTCAGCACAGCATATATCTATCCTACCAACCTAACAGATTGATTGATAGGATTTCTCTAACAACAGATTGAGTGTCCTCCTACTCTGACTTTCTTGCGGCTCGGCTGGGGGTATTGGTGGATACACACTGTGATGATAATACTTGAGATCAGCCCATTAATAATGACTGATCCCTTGTAAAATTGGTAATTTATTATGCCTTCTTGCAAATATTATGAAACGAAATGCCGAAACATTAGCTTAAACAGTGTAAGTGAAAGGGTCTACAGGTTTTCATTTGTAGTTTATAGTTTTATAGAACAATGTAGTAAACTAGTTAGTGAACTCATAAAATGTTTATTGAAACTATTAAGCTTCGTTAATCATGGATCAATGATTACAACATGAGGATTTAAAAAACAGTACATTTTTAGCTTCAATTTGTCGAACAATGAGAGAATCTGGGTGTTATCAAGCAATCTTATATGAATTTAACATTACAGCAACTTTTAAAATGCCGTTGGACAAACATGCCGCTATCAGTCAATGCCAGTTATTTACAAGCAGTAATGAAAGATTCTTTCAGAAAGTATAAATGTAGTAATTAAAATTTTAGTTCAAAACTGCGCGGGAAATTTTATTCAATATTACTCTTGCTTTTGTGATTAAAACTGGCGGCGAAATTTCTTCATTATAATTAGGTATCTGGACTAGTTTTTTTATATAAACTTGTTAGGAATGCTTACCAATATGTAGGACCACGAAAATGAAAACAAACTTTCGCCATGATGTAATTTTAAATAGAAAAATGATTAGGATTTTATGCACGATAAAACGAAATTCAAACAATAGTGATTGATAAATAATATTTGTAATAAAAATCCGTTACTTTCAATAATTGTATATTGCAAATTATAACATATGAAAGTGTTTCATCGTCCACCCCAGAGTCAAAATCTGATATTTACATTACTTTATAATTTAAAAAAGAACTAAAAAATGACACTAAAACGTACGCACCTAATAATCTCCATAAGCATTTATGTAAAAGTTACAGCTCTCTGACCAAGCAAGGGAGCGCCCACGAACATTTATGACACGCAGATACACAGGTATATGTTGCAATTACTCTACCATGCTTACTACAACGAAAAGTTACGTTATAGTTATAATATGTAATATTAACAACTGTTTCCGGTGCTTCACAATGACGTTCCATGGGTGGTTGCCCGAAAGAGCTTGAATAAATACATACAATGACGTTCCATAGTAAAATGCAACGTCATTGGTTCTTCAACTCCTTTTTTTACTTCGTAAAATAATCTCGGTTTATTGCCACACTTTTGGCAACTAACCCTTTGGCATTCTCACGACCTGAAAATGCTCTTGATTCTTCAATCCGTCACAAGGTGAATTTTATGAACGAAAAATAAATGTCCTTCATGTTTATCATCTATAAATTGTTGATAGTAAGCTCTTGTCTGTTAGCTTGTTTTGCTGCAGATCAAATGTATGACGCCAATTAAGGCAACTTCTACATTTTGTTAAATTACGGAAAACTGATAAATAAACAAATCAGGTAGTAAAAAAATATTGAAATCTGTATGACATTGAACATGTCTATACTCGACTCGACGTCAGTTCAATGATGCAAATCCAACTCAAGCCCAGCTAAACGCGACTACAATAGCGTAACTGTCTCATGATAAAACACCTATAAGGTTACACAATCTGATTTTGTTTTCTACTAACTTGATATATGCATAATATACATACATGTAAATCCAGTCCAGGATTTCAATTATTTTGATGTTTATTGTCATTTCGTTTCCTACTCCTGCTGACGTGTGTCAAACGTATGAAACCTGCAACCAGTGAAAACAGACGACGAGTGTTATTAAGTAAATGTGCATTCCATTTACAATTATTTGTATGAGATTTATTACTAAGGCTCGTCCAATGTCAATGGCACCCGTATTTAAATGAGTATAAAATTTTATAAGAGATATTAAATGACAAAATGTATCCAAATTCGGATTCCCTAAATCTTTTCTCTTGCTTTTTATCATATAACAAACTGAAGCCAAAGAAGCGTCTCCAAAACGCGTTTTTCAATAAGGGACAATCAGAAAACTGCCATACATGCACCAAATATTCAGTTACATATGCAACATAGTATGCCGGATCCACCTGGCACCCAATCAGTACTGCAGTGCCAAGACAAAATAAAAAATACAGCTTTTTTAATCCTTCATTTCAGTAGGCTGAATTTCTGCACCAGTGTACATGAATGGATGGACAAAGGCACGTTTGCTTTCTTTAATCCATCCATAGGCATTACAAACGTAAAGACATTGTGTTATGGCAGGCTATGGTCACGTCACAGTATTATGGACGTTTTGTCCCGTTGTGACCAGAATCAGAAAAAAAAACATTTTGAGTCTCATACATATAAATCTTCTCTGATGTCTTCAAGTAATCCAAGTGTTCTTAGATCTGTGCAAAAAAGAGCTCCTCCCACCAAAAGAATTGATCGAATTTTAACAGGATTAGATTTTTAAGCCGGCATATTTTCTAAGAGTCAGGAAAAGTAGACATTTAACACGCCTTCCAAAATCGTGAAAAAATTCTACAACATAGAATTCAGCCACTGTAACTTTTTGTAGTATTCTTCTCCATTGTTTTATGTATTAAATGGTAAGTAGTTATTCTACGTTAAAAAATTGATGAACAAAGGGCAATTGATATTGGACTATCCTTATGTTGTTATTATACCCTTGTATATGAGTATGTATTTCTCCTCTCCTTCATCAGTGGAATACCATAGAGGCATATACATATTATATAGTATGCTACCCACTAGGTAAAATGACAACAAAAATTGTTGACTTAATTACTTAAGTCATATATTAGAGCTTAATACATTTAATTACATTTATAGGATAGGTATAACATCTTAATAATTTCCATCCTGTATTCCCCCTTTTGATATACTCCAATGGTCACGGGGGTTTTTACTGGCTGCTATTTACATCATCCGGATCGCTTACAGTGCTTTATAAGAGAAAAAGATTGGAAAATTACTGGACCATAAAAACAAATGCCAAACAACTAGCAATTATGTAACAAGTAATGATTTTTGTGCCGAGTCGCAATTTTGTGACTACTGCATAACAAGCGCTAATTAATTAGCTACTACCTTTCCTCTTTTTTACAAAAATACTCAACCAAAAACAAACATTAATTAAGCTCACCAGTTGTAAACACACCTACATGACATTATATAAATTGCAGAAATGAGAACTTTGTTTATCCCTTTGTTTTATCGTACCGTTTTGCAGAAAATGTGTTTTGAAGATTCACTTCACCTGTAACACGTCTACTCAAAAACTTTCCTTTGCATAAAATCACCGTATGTTCAGGGATCGGGATCTTTTCACCGTCTGTCCAGAACACTCTACAACTCTGCTTTCCTCACTAGTGAAGTGTGCGGTATCAGTGAAAGTTCCATAGATGTCGTGGATAGGGATTTCCCGGTTGATGTGGTACTGCCTGGACGTTGGTGTGGTGCTTCCATAGCCTGAATTTCTCATTAGTACATATACATATTATTTTCTTTGTTTAGCTTAAACTTTACATGGCGTATTTTTCAGCGCGTCTGGCTTTGACTACAGCCCTACAACTTGTAGGCTACAAGTCTTCATGAGCTAGGTGTAATGAATGTGAAATATATTACTATGTATGCTCAATGAGCATGTTAACTTTTCTTGCGAGTTAGAGATACCTCAACTTATAAGTTTCGAAGATTTTCTTGGATTTGAAAGAAAATGTCGTGCTTCAAGCACACTAGTAAAATTCATGCAAAAACTGCATTTTTGTATGTTGGAATCATGTATGTTAGCTCACTATAAAAGAGTAAATGCTCCTATATGTGAACATTTTCATATTTTACGTAATTAAATAAGTGTAGGGAAATTGTAAAAATATAAAATGTGGGTTAATAATTGATGAAGAAAAATATAGCCTTATCACGGGCAATTTTCTTGTTGGTCACTGAGGCATCATGGCAAGTTACCTGACGGTTACCTGTTTCTAATTACCTATATTCTATGTGCAATACTACAAGGGATATAAATACAAATTCAATACCATCATGCTGTTCTACAACGTTTGTAAGATTCAACTTACGGGCAGGTTTGATTGGTTTGTGCCGTAATTCCTTGGTCACGACGAAAGAAAGGATATTTGACTTCAATTTTTGAATCTCACGATAACATGTCTACTTACATCAATTCGTCATATGATTTCCACAGTCTCGTAAGTATCGCAGGTATTATGCCAAATGACAAGTCGTAGCAATTTAATTAGAAAACTTTACATAATTGCTGAGCATTATATGATACAACGTTGGGTTTGGAGCCTTAATTTACCTTATTCCGTGACGACTTTTGCCCTTTTTATTTATTAGTGACGGGACACACAACCGGCATTGTTTTCCGGTAGATGTTGGTTTGCCTACAGACTGAATGTAAAACAGAGTTTTTGCGTGTTATCTGGCCATCATTTTTGTTTGCACTTGCTTTGCTATCTATGTCTTCACAAATTATCTACCTCTATTCTTTAAGATAGTACGTATTGTGATAAAATTACTCCCATTTGTGAAATGATTTGGAAACAACTCATTAGAACCGAGACAAGAACTCATTAGATAATAAACAAATATTTACTATTACATATGAGGTTTTGACGTTGTATTGTAATTGTTATCTGGCCATCATTTTTGTTTGCACTTGCTTTGCTATCTATGTCTTCACAAATTATCTACCTCTATTCTTTAAGATGGTACGTATTGATAAAATTACTCCCATTTGTGAAATGATTTGGAAACAACTCATTTGAACCGAGAAAGAAAAAGAACTCATTAGATAATAAACAAATATTTTACTATTACATATGAGGTTTTGACGTTGTATTGTAAATCATTAAAAGAGTTTATTTATTTATTCCACAAACTTGTTTTTGTTCTTCGGGAACTTTTCATTATTTGCAATCATGTCACACTACCAGACTATAGTTCTCAGAATGCTTTTGACACAAATGAAGAAGTTAAATAAGTTTTACAACGATCAATATGATGATATTACGTATGTACTGTTACAGTATACAATTTGGTTATTTATAACTAATTTTTATTGGCGTATGGTAAAACATATCAGCAGTTATCCATTATTACCTGCTGGCAGGCGTATTAGTTTGCCCATTTGTAAAATGGGCAAATTGTCGGAGCATTAGCGAGGTCAACAGAACCATTAACATTTTTCATGTCATGCATGCATCAACTGTAATCAATTCATAAAAAGAAACAAAATAAAATTCATGCATGCAGTAACAAACTAGAAGACATCGGAGATGGAAAGCAAATTTTAGTAAAACTAGATACCCTTTACTTTACCTAAGTAGATATTTAACTCTGCTGTAAATCCAATATGTTGTAAAAAAAGAAGTGCGATAAATGAAATCGCATTTTATCGAGTCAAACTTTGTCTCTTCATAAAAAAAGTTCATGTTTTATCCAGTATGTAACGTAGAAGCTTGAATTATTACTTTCGTGTAACTTCCTTTAATGAGATAATCATTTTCA
>JAHZNB010000058.1:0-40760 GCA_027744295.1 Callyntrura guangdongensis | reverse complement strand
AGTATGGAACATAACACAAAAGTGTACGTATCGCAAATTTTTCTATTCTAAAAATTTGATCAGGCTTGACGTTCATGTATCTCACGAGCTGTACGCATACCTAAATGCTTAACCTACATAAAACTGTACCTTCCTAAACGATTCATACGTTTGACGTTTGGGCGCATGCAAAACCGGAAACATTTTTCACTGAGACTTCTATGCAAATAAAAGCAATACACCAAGACATGAAGTAGATTCACAGTCGTCTTTCAAACCGCAGATAGCCACGTACAACCCGTGTGTACCACTTTCCTTTACTTCCCAGGGTAGTTAAACGAATTCGAAACTGGAAATGGGTATAAATGTGGACCACATTATGTGGTTAGAAAGAGAATCACAAGTAGGCCCACAATATTTTATGGAATGTTCATATATTACAGTCTAACTATTACAAACTTTGAGACCGGGTCGAAATAGGCTTGAAGCTGATAAATGTAATTGTAGTTGAAATCAATGATACACAAGAGAGGAATTTTTTTGTGTGAAATTTTTTTTTGCCAGCAGCGTCGTAGATTCTGAAAGGAAGCCAACACAATGCAAAGACCTTATATACAAGAAACGAGTAAAGAGATAATGTATGTCGAGATTCTGTCCGCACTACACATACTCTCAGAGATGCCGATATTTTCTAAAATCATTTCATATTTACTCACCCATGCATGTCCTGCCGCCACACATTTGTGTATCATCTTTCACTGCTACACCTTCGACTTGTGTATGTCTCTTTCTTTCTGCGTTGTGTAGTAATAATTTCCAGATATGATCTAAGGAAGTAGGTGAACAGGAGATCGTATATATTGCCTATTTCAACTTGCCAAACTATTATTCTCTTCATTTCCCCATTTTCCGTCTCTTTTCCCTCCCCATCCCTGTTTCCCAATTCCATTACGTGTTCTCAGTGAAACTCCACTTTTTGGCTTTTCCCTTCGTTGACTTAACATTATTCTTGATTCCGTTCCTACACACTTAAATGCGTATATCATCATGTTTATTCAAGGAAAAGGTTCCAGCTTTCTTTCATTCTCGCTGGTACTTATAACTTATAGGTGCCCTAAAACTATACACAACTAGAGGTCTCTCATCTATCCCGCGGAGTAATACTATTTGTATCCTTCGCTCACAGTATGTTTGTACATGTGCCTTCTGGCATCTTATAGTAAAGTGGGTTGTTGAATCAAAAATTCCTCTCAAGTATTGGCGTGAATAGGAGCGCACATATGCTAATAACCACCACCAAACAATTCCGACAAATATAAACTATACAAATTTCACAGCAACATGATGATGATTTATCTGATTCTGAAACATTTTACTTTTAAAATGCCAGCCAACCGTCAGAATGAGTCCACATGTTATATAAACACTCAGTAAACCAACTGAACCAAGCAACTGACTACTTACGTTTATATTTACATGCATGAATGAAAGCGAATCCCAGGAGTTGATCAAATAAAGGGGAAGAAAACTTTCGATATGTTAACGTTCTACTTGATGTATTTAGTTTTCCAAAAAAGAGAATTCCATTCTAGATTCTGGTCATGTACGTTGTCTGTTCTTAAGCGTTATTAAATATTGCGAAACATCACCAACATTGACAACCACATATGTATAGGTAGGTAGGTATTTAGATTTTATTGAGGTAAGAATCTGTGCGATGATGGTGAGGAACAGAAGGAGTCCAAAAGTGTTCATAGTCCTAGCTTTTCTTCTCCGCGTTCCTCATAATACTACCCATTACCCTAATAACAATATATGGTGAAAATTAAACACAGATCATATCTTCATCATGATTGCATTCCCTATTCATCTTTAGCTTCCTTCTATTTCTACCTTTTCTTCTGTACGTTAGAATGTCAGTAAACCAAAAAATCACATCTTGTTAAATGGGCTCTTTTCTGAGGATGAAGATGACGACAACGACACAACGACGCTGATGGTGATGCCTATCATTTTGATGTCTTCACGATCATGGCCATCGTCAATAATCGTCATCCCGGTATAGTCATTTTTGCTGCGTCGGGGATTGCATGCCATTATATCCCCCTGCATGTATTGTGCTCTCCCTTAAGAGCACGCACATAAAAATGTAAACGCTCATTTCCTCCATAGTGGCTGCAGTTTGAGCCTCCAATAACTAGCCATCACCAACCAATCTCCAAGTACTTTANTAAAAATGTAAACGCTCATTTCCTCCATAGTGGCTGCAGTTTGAGCCTCCAATAACTAGCCATCACCAACCAATCTCCAAGTACTTTATAAATAAGTGAATGAGTGCATGTTAAAGTACCAATTCACTTTCAACCATTCCCATTTCTGTTGTACACTTCTTTCCTCAGCTTTACTCAACATATAGATCCAGCTCATTCGTAACAATACCTTCACCGATACCTTTCTCGTCATCAGAACCAGTGGGTCCTGTATGTGGCCCTTTCTACTTTTTTTTATCTGTCTCTCACTTTTTGTTATTAAAATAATAAAGCTAAAAGCCATCTGCACCTATTGCTTTCTCCTTCTTCTTTATACATTACTATTATTCGAACGAGAGTCTCCAAAGTCCTATATATGTTGATTCTTCCTGTGTATCTACGTGGCTTTTTAGGGTTTACCAAAGTCTTTCTTTGCCATTTTCCCTTTTACTCTGTTGACGTTTGGTAGTGGTGAGCTTTTTCCTCTCCTCTCATTTTTTTCTTAGTTCTATTGATCCTTTACACTCTTCTAAGATGAATAACCTTTAGAATGTGTAATGTAATGGGCTTCCATTCCATTTTACTATACCGTTTGCTACTCTCCACTATCACTAGAACTGGAGTATGATGATGACGATATTGCCTTGATGATGTTGTTCTCCCGTTTTGGTTCGTTTCAAACGATCCGTACACAAAGAAGAGTGGAAGTATAGATAAAAAAATTAATGTATACCTACATGTATCGTAGTGCTCAATCTAAATATGCCCCTGCTTATAAGCTTAATATAGCTACTGTTGAGAGAAGCTTTCTGCAGGAAAATTATGATAAATACAGAAGGGTATATTGTGTATCTTGTACCGGTAGTTAATTTACGCTCAAACTACAGCAGCGAACTAGGACGACACACAGTAGAAGAATTGTCCAGGGACGTATATTGTGCGTAATACAACTCCAAAAAGAACTCTCGTGGTGAATCTGTCGAGTATAAGGGCGAGGGTGAAAGCATCTCTGTGAAGAAAGTATTTGACATAGAAAGAGACTCTAAACAGTGCCCATCTTCATCTTAAAAACACAACTTGCTACTTTATTTAATATAATATGCCATGCCATCATTGGACTTGCCACTGCTGTTTTTCAAGCTTCCATAACTAAAACTTTACATCTAGCCCTCCTTCTTTATACGAGTGAGCCTAACCTTTCTTTTGTAGCCTATTCTTCATCCTATGATCAGCATCATTTCTTGATTTGGCACGGCCCTGTACATGGATGCGGTAGCGGCGGCCTAAAGAGGAAAAACTAGTTTCTTGACTGGGGGAAATATTGGACATTTTTTCTCATATTTCTTTCTCTTTCTTCTTCTCTTTTCCCACTACCTATTAAGTTACATAACGTAATAATAAGCGGGGGGAATGTATTGTATAGTATGTCTTTTTTGTCTTCCCGATACTCTCAGGCCTCGAGGACTATTTCGTTTTCTCTTTCGCTATATTTTTCTCCGTTTTCTCTTCCTTTTCTCTACACAGCTCTCTTTCTCATCTTGCTCCGCTAAACTTTGCAACTTTTTTGTGTCCTAGTTCATTTAGCGTCCGGGTTGAATTGGGAATGCGTATGGTTTGGAGCGGGTGCATCCGATCCTTTGTCATCAAGACGAGCAATACTGGTGAAGTACCTACAGATATGGTCTCACGAGATGATATCATGAAACTTTTATACGGTTAAATCAATAGAGGAGTTTTTTCTTGAAAAGGAGAATTTGAACTAGTCTTCTTAAATATAATCACCTACATTCATACCCCGTATCGGCTACACATTGTGCTCCTCTTTTTATGTCTTTCTAGGGTGTACATTTTTCTCTTCTTTACTAGTAATGTGCAGCAGCCAACTTTTTCGGCTTTTCTGTACTAATGATGATGATATTATGGTTGGGCTCTTGGGTAAGCTGAGTCCGTGTACTTTAAGAGCATTTTCAGTCTTTTGGTACTACACGCTGAATGAAAGTCAATAACGCTGCTGCAAAGGACTTTTACAAGAAAAGTACCAGATCATCAGGAAGAGAGCGTGTAAGTACTTACGCGTACGCAGAGTCGTTAGCCACACTTTGCTTCTACCGTATTTGTGTGTATTCATTTTTTATTTACACAAAAACGTATCCTACCAGGTTGGTCGGTTTGGGTGCGTTAAATTGAACAAAAGGACGCAATGTTTACTTAGCCCATCATCACTACCACCAACTAACATGTAACACGTTTACCGTCTCACGGCAGTGGCAAAAACACAAACAGTGTGGAACACGCAAAGAAGATTCGATCTGAAATTACTAAACAAGATACTACTTTAACGGTATCAGCGATGCTGTTCACACGATTAAATTGGCCAAGTAGCACCATCATTAGTAATGGCGGCGGCGGGGTGGTGTGGTAATTGTATAACTGTTAACCTAGCTTGCTTTTGTGTTTGTTCTCCGCATACCGTGCACTTTTCTTTTGCTTGTTTGTTTGATGTTTGGATGGAGAAAAACAAAGGGCACTGCGTAAGGGATAACGAAAATGTTTTTATTTCCATTGCATATAGCATGCATGTACCGTAATTTCTCGTATCAAAACCTTGCTTTATTTTTGTATTGTCGCACACTTAATCATTAGCTATGTACTAATAAGAAAAGCTTTGATAACGAAATATATTCCGCAATATTTATCTAGACCCCTCTTTATTTTAAGAAACACGGTATTTAGGTATGTTACTACTTTCTTTTTGGCGTGTGACGGCATGGTCAACGAAAATAATATATTGAGCTCATACAATTTTCCTCGAGGATTATCTCAAACCATCCGAAGCCTGTTCCTTGTTTGCTCTGCACTTCACTTTCACTTGAACGACCACGTTGGTGGCTCGGTATGTCCCTCGACGACATGTACGTACTTGTGTAGACTTGTGTAGTTACTGCTAAAACAAAAGGACTGCTAGACTATAACCATTTATTCACTATATTAGCTTCCTTATAGTGTTCGTTCAGTGAAAATAAAAGTTCAGAAGAAAGCTTCATTTCATATTATAGACTTCCTTTTAAAAGTGTACAAAAAGGAAAGAAAAACGATGACTGTGTGTATGTGTAGTTACTTTTTTGTGCCTATTATTTACACGGATAAGCTACAGGGATAAAGCAAGGAAAAGTGTGTCTAGTTTTTGGTGGTGAGAACGCATTGTATACGGGAGAACAAGCAACGCTTTTGGTTTTCGGATGAAATGCCTTTTTATTCTTTCACTCACGATTGCGATGGTAAAATGCTGTTAAGATAACCTTATTTTTGCCAGTTTGTTCGCCATCTCAAAAATGGATTTAGTCGAAGCCAGAAAATACAAGGAGGAAAGATAACAAAAATGTCTGTTGCCCTGAAAAGATGCACACAACCTACAACATTGAGTATACTTGTACAAAATATATCTATGAAAAGTGCATGCATGTATATATATGCCACAATCCAAAAGGATGTTGGGCTTTTTGATAATTTCAAGTACATAGTTTTCAAGAACTTTTTTTGCCACGTCATAATAACAAATGAGACAGTTGCGTACATTTTATATAAAAATACTACCTACTCTATGGATATGCCTATAAAACTCTCTCTGTCTCTCTCTTCCGTATACTTTGTCCCATAATTTTCTTTTTAGAGTTCCTCTTCTCTCTCCGTTTGGCTGGTGCCACCGTGTCAGCTGTGGCTGTGGCAGACATTCCGGAGAAGAACAAGTAGTTCAGTAGTAATATCGTGTCTACATTTTTTTCTCTTCCTTCCTCTCTTGTCCTGCCTTTCCGTAGTTCATTTTTCCTGTTTGGATAAAGTATTGTCCTTTCCGCATTATTTTTAACATGGCACCGCTAAGCAAGGTAGTCAGACGAGAAAACAGAATAACGCTACAAAATTCCATTTTTCTGTAGAGCGGATTCTTTAACCCATAACACACATACATAAATTTGACGGGAAACTAACCGAGTTACTTTTTGGGGAAAATACATGATATATCCGTCCGTTTTTTACCTCTGTATACCTACCTACGCAAAAACACCTAGTACCTCAATAGCCACGTAATTGTTGATGTTTTAAAATGAAACATGAGGAAGCAACCAAACAGGGAAGGACAGTTAGGCTTACCATGTTTCCTATTTAATGTCTTCTTGACGTTGTTTAACTTTTGTACTTCTCCTAATATTGCTTTCCAAAAATAGCAAACCTACAGGCTACATAGAGAGTTGTTTGAAGAAAAATGTCAACCACTGCCAGCACCACCTCCTTTGCCACAAACCTTGAGTAGTCAGATACACGCTTATTTTTGTATTACATTGATTCCTTGGCAAGAGCCATGTTGAATGTTGTACATGTTTTCTTGCTGGCAACGAAGATGAACCCTTGAAACTTACATTGTATCACGATGAGAATCCGGAGTACAAATGAAAGTGTTGCAAATTTCCTTTTGAGCATTTCCATTATGACAGGCCACTTCAAAGGGGTACCCCACCATACCACGTGGCATCTTGAGTGCTTTCATCAAACAACTTTATACAATCAGGCCAAACTTATACTACACATAACACTTACGAACAAGAGGAAGAAGAGAATGAGTGGTACGAAAATGGAGACACGATGACAGTATGTCCCTACGAAATCATTACTAAATGACGAAACATGAATACATATTTGCTACAATACTATCACTCTCGTTAATATGCTGATGAATATCATTTCTCGTTTCATTCTAACTCCTTACCAGCTATAGCGCACGGCTAGGTACATGATACCTGTTTTTAAGAGGTAAGTGACTAGTTATATGTGTGCCCTCAAAATAGAAAGAAGTTGGGAGAGTTCATACAGAAATACGTGTTCCATAATGTACAAAGAATAATGGTGTTCTCGTGTCGTGCCGCTATTCCTTTTTTGCTTTTTCTGCCGCCGCCATAACCATTCACATTCATACATACCTGCCTATATATTTGTTTGCCTTTACCCCAGAAAAGGAAAAATACAAGGCAAAAGGAAAGAGCACTTGAGGCATTTTTAAAGTGTTTATGCGTACGATAAAGCTGACAAGATTCCCTTGAATTACCTTCCTTGCTTTTCTTTGCGGAAGACATTATGCAAATGGTTTTAATATTTTATGTGTCCCATAGCGAGCACAGAGAGAAAACTACGTTGTGTAGTACGTGCAATCTGACTAGACACGAGCGGCTCAGTGCACTATGTAATTTTTGCATATTATTCGCTGCAGACCAAATTTCATTGACTGTGTGTGTGTCCTGTGTGCCTCGTCAGCTCGCATATATATTGCATAACATCCAAAACAGACATAAATGGCACACTCCAGAGAGAAAGTAACGGTCCGACTACAATCCAGCAAAACAAAATAGAAAATGTACAGAAATGGTCTACCAACCAACACAAACTCACGCAGTGTCCCTCCGTGTCGTTGGCTTTGCAAAACTCTCTGTGCTTTTTATACTAGGCATCAGTGTTATCATTTTTCTCTTGCCCACTTTCCTCTGCGAGCTTAACAGGAAAAAAGACTAATAGAAGTAATTCAGATGATGCATTAGCTTATACGCATATATGATTTGCATATGAAGATAACATGTTTATTCGCATTTCCGTGAGTAGCTTATATCTTTGTTGTAATGCTACGACTGCGACTGACATTTAAGAATTGATACAAGTCCCTAACAAGTAGGCGCGGAAACGCAACTCTTTTTTAAGGGATTACACACACAACACAGGCAAATGTCTTCATGCTTCCTGTTTCTCTTTCATTCTTTTCTTTTCCCAATTCTGTATGACAAGTTGCTAACAATGTGAAAAGAGACACGAGTACAAATGAAGATAGTCTCAGCGACACGACAAGGGCCAATTTTCCAAAATAACTTTATCTGCATAAATTTCGACGGACAATCCCTTTCCCTCACGTCCCGGGCAAGTTTTACCAAGTCCAAAACAAACGACACGATTATGATATTACCGTTACACTTTTTTGTACATGCACTCACTCATGTGTGTGTGTCGTATACTCGTATGTATTGTTACCCCGTAATATGTAGAAAAACAGAGTGATATGCAGATTTTATTATTAGTTGTGTCATTTATACAGAATAATAATAAAGTAAATTGGAGCGTGCATACCAATAGAAGGGTCTCTTCTGTAAATAAAATAGCTTCCAACGCCATTCCCCATTGTGCCTCTGATGAAGATTGTATTGAGGATGAAAATGACAAAGACAAAAGAAGCAGGAGCGGTAGTGCAAGGAAGTTGTTTTGAGCTACAGCGAAGACCACCACCACTGCCAGTGTTAGTAGACTTTGATAACAATGACGATGAGAACATTCTTTTAAGAAAAAGAGCCAACGCTTTGCTGGTCCTTATGAACCTCTGTTTAGTAGTACATTCCTGCATCCAAATCACAATAACAGAGTGTGTGGGTATACTAATGAAAGCGACCAGTAAGATAAAGAATATAGCACCAGCACTAGTGTTTCTTCGTCTGTAACTATTACTCTGGTTATTCCACCAAATCTTTCCTTCTGTTTCTGTTCCACATTTCCATTCCTTTTCTAGGAATTGGAGCACGTGGCGGTGGTTTGCTGGGCAGGGGATTCTAACAGTTGTAGTAGTAGTAGATAGAGTGGTGGCAACGCTAATTCTGATTTTCTTCTGTTGTTCAAGTCTTTCCCCTTCTAAAATCCAGTGTGTCCCACTATCTTGATACGAATCATTTTCCAACGGCAGCAGGAGCATTGTTGATGATAATAATGTAGTAACTCTATTTTCGTTTTGGATGATGACGGTAGTACTCAGAAAGGTGGGAGCAGCAACATGACTGGAAATACTACTAAAAAGAAGAGGAAATTGTAACATTTCGCTGCTGGCTGATTGTGATGATAATAGAAAGTGACGTGATTGCATGAGAATAGAGCGACTAACAACAACACCAACACCCGCAGCAGCACAAAAGCTTATTCTCGTCTGTTCTTTCCCGTCGATTTTATTATTGTATTCTCGTTTGTCTTCTTGTTGAGCAGAAGCAATCTGGACATTTGAAAGAGTAGTTGGAACAGAAAGATGTGCCATAGCAAATGGTAGTAATAGGGGTTCCTCTTCGTCTAACCTGGCAATTCTTTCAAGTGTAGTACTACTACTTGCCATGACGAGTAATTGGATGGACAAGACAACGAAAATTATGATGGACAGGATGTTCAGTTGAACTAGCGGAGGACTCTTGAAGAGTAAAGCAGCAGGAATATCACCATTTTTCCGCGAGCAAATCCTTATTAGGCAACTATCATTGAGATCGAGTAGATGGAAGTGGCCAGGGTTCTTGCTCCTTAAAGGAGTTGTAGTTGTCGTAGTGTTGTTGCTGGAGGGTCTTCGGGACAAAGAAAAATGTGTGAAAAAACTGTAGGAACTTGGACGAAAGTTGGATTTTCTTAACTGCATATTGCTAGGATTATCACGGCTGTTGTTGCTGATTACCTCTAATTTATTGTTATTATTTTGTCAAGACGAGATGTGCATAAGCTTTTTTGCTTTTGGCAGTGAAATGGAATGAGACGTAGGGGTAAATTAAAGTTCCTTTAAGAACGTGAGCCTCTCCCTCAAAATATAGTATACAAAAACAAAATACAAAAGAAATATGTTGTGTCTTAATATCTTTTCCACACTCCCATCTAAGACACTTGCTTTTTGCTCAAGTGAACACCCAGAAACCAAAAAAGGTAGCACGCACAGAGGAAAGCAAAATCCTCGACTGAACTCCACTCGACGTAACTTACAGAAAGACAACGAAGCCCATCAACAACTTCCTTTTTGGCTTTCCGCTTTTTGCCATAAACTTGAAATATGTCTATATGTCGCGTAATAACACCATAAAACTGTGCATTAATAACAAAATATACCATTAAAAACGAAGAGCTAGTACAAAACTGAAGAGTTAAAAGGGAATCTTCCATTACCCCAGCACGCATTAAGCTGTTAGATTTTACAGTGATCAAATATCACTTTTAGCCACTTTCTTGTATCAGTGAGAGCAGCCAATACGGAACTCTTGTTTTCCGTTCTCAGCTGTCTCATATTACAATATGCGTATACGTACACGGCGTGGCGTATGTGCCATCATTGATCTAGCAAAAACGAAATAATGTGCCTTCTTTTTGCACTTACGTAACTACGTGCATTTCGTACTTTTAAGCATTAGCTCATATTGTTATACCGCTTAGTACACAAGGGAAGTAATGTGTGTTGTTATTATTTTTTCACGGCGTGTCAGAGATTGCCACTAATAGGAAATGCGTGTGCTTCATCTATGCGTATAGGTATGTTGCGTGCGTGTGTCGATGTCGGATGACGACGGTTCCACAAAATCTCAAGTATTTTTTTCTTGGCACGGGCACACAAGCAGACCATACCAGACTGTTCATTTGGATGCATACAAATACGCACAAAAAGCTTTACAGTTACGCTGCTAAATGGATCTGAGCAGAGCAATGCCGGTCGCAGTTCCATGAGAGACAGCAATTTTCTTGGAACAGCTTCGTGAAGCATATAACAACTTAGAAGATAGAAAGAAAGAAAGACACCCAGCTACACAGAAAAAGGGCTAGTAGTATCCCAGCAAGCACCCATGCTGTCGTCATTTTTAACGCACAAATTCCAATTCTACGCAATAATTTAACGAGAGCATAAACCATGTAGTGAGCATAAAAATAATGCACACATGACATTTTGGCTCCGGTTTTATCCTTAATCTACTGTAACGTCAGGATACAGTGGGTATTTTGTGCTTGTAGTGTCAACCAGAAGTAACGCAGGTATTTGCATAATCTGCTTTACGATGACATTATGGCAAGCATGAAGAAAATTTTGGAATATATAGCCAAGATAAAAGCATGTCTGATGGTGATGATGTCTTAGCAAACTTCCTTGTCTTTATCGAAAATCGGTACCTAACACTGGATCAAACTTTGTTAAGCCTTATTATTTTTTAAAATTGTATTTAAAAAACCGTATAGAACTATAGAATATCTTATCTAGCATACAAGACTAGCTAGCTCTTATGATGGAAATTAAGATTAGAATACATTCTGCTAGCATAAGGCCAATAATGACTGTTTTATGCCACAATCTTGTACATTTATCTCTGCTAAACAACACCTACTCAAGAAGTTGCTCTATGACGTTAATATTTTTCCTCCTGAAAACACTCTGTGCTTTGTTTGACGACGCTTCGATTGAACTGTTTCCGCCTTATTATCAGCAGTACAAGGTACAGCCGTACAGCTACGGGAAACTGATTTGCTGTTAAAATCCATATGCCTCATATCTAACACAATATGTAAAACACATTTAAAGCCTTAAAGTAGCAGCTAAAAAAACGTTGAATATGTAGTTTGTGATGATATCGATTTTAAATGAACGCAGATTGTCAAATGCAAAAAGGGAAAAGGGAATATGGAAACTAGGATTGTAAAAATGTATATATGTAACACTATATAGAGACTGCAAATCCGACAGATTCAATTTGACTGGAAATTACAAAAAAAAACTAGCAAGACCTTTTTCTATCAGTCACAATGTGAAATAGGTAGTGTAACGACCTACATCCTGCATAATTTCTATTCTATTTCGCAAGTTTCCTACTTTCCACATCAGTCGACCAAACATAAACATACTTACGCATGTCAACCATTTCCAAGAAATCTAAGAATTTTGTTTTTGAGTGTGAATCTATTTTTTATTCCCTAAGGATATTTGTTTGATAAATCGTTCAACGCAAGTTAAAGTACCAGATGTATACTGCGTGTATAACATAATATACGTTTTACTTTACGTGTAAACTATAGTCCACTGTATGTTCCTGCGTGAATTTAATCATAATACTAGAAGTCTATTAACTTCATTTAATGTCTTTTAATATGAGTTCATTGACATTGCGCGATTTATCGTTTAACTTTATGTGCACTATAAGTTTACATGCATGTACATGTAACTGACATAGATTAGGTACTTTATTTTAGGAAAGAACGATGTATTTAAAATCAATACTTTGAATGCATAAATGAATTGTACTGTTGTACGTCATTCTTATGTATGTACATACCATAATATATTAGCTCAACAACACACAATAGCATAAATAAAGGAAAATATTAAGAGTATTAGTGTTAGGTATGACTATCAGATGAATATAGTATAGTGTACTTAAAATTGCAATTGAGTTATATTGATATTTGCCTTTCTTCTCTTCCGTTGTTGGTAGTGAGCTCACTAAAATGTTAGTAATTTTAACATGTTTTTTTCTAAAAGTCGTACCTAGTTAAGGGTAGGTAAGGTGTAATGAATTGACAAAGTATTGAATATTGAATGCTTTTTGTAATTCGATAAACTCTATAAATTTTGTATGCGCGCCTACGTGACCGCATAAAAACTGCTGGGCTCTCTTAAGAAGACTATATATAGCTGAACATGCATTGCAATAAATTTACATAATTGTATGACAGTGCCAGTGTTGTATACGTAGAGTGACGCATTTATTGCAAGTTTGCAAGTATCGCATTTTTACAAGTTTCTTCTCCATATCCCTAAATCGCTCGTAATGAAGTGCAATATGTAGCGTAGCATCTTTGGAATTCACATAAATCTTATTATCTATATTATGTGAGTATTTACAAATGGCTTCTTCAGTGTCAGCACCACTGTACATGTATTATGGAGGCATCCTATTGCAACATTCTGTTCTCGATTGTCTTGGAATGTCTCTGTCTTGTCTACAATTTGCAACGGATATATTATCTTTTTCCGCAGTTTACAACAGCTGCGACACATGTAGCCGTATTGTGTGAAAGGTGCATTAAAAGACAGTGAATGAATTCTGTTACTAAATGCAAAAATGGATAGCATAACTGTGACTATCTGTGGCAGCATACGACAAAGAAGCTGTTATTATTACAGAAACGCGTTGAAGCATCTTCCTTTTTTTTCATTTTGTCTGTGAAAAACATGCGCGGCTTTCATTCTCTCCTCTTCCCATAGGTAGCTTCAATCCCCATTATAAAATGCAACCAGAGCTGTTTTGCTGGGCGTTCTTACCATAAGAAATAAATTTTGCTAATGTCTGTTCTGTCGTAGTAGTACTCATTTTTGCGAGGAACAAAGTGCATAATGCATAATAAATGGAAGGCACGGGAATAACATATAACATGTCACAATCAGAATCGTGTAATGCAAAACACACACACAATAACACGGATAAAAGTAAAGTTGCCAAATGGGCGACACGAGTACTACATAAAATGAACAATGTACACAATAATAATGACAATGCTACACGAACGTATATAGTACATACGTGTGACAAGCGACAGTGGAGAATTACCAATAATACGTCGAAGCAGCCTAACATCTATGGATTATTAACAAAAGCATTTTATAATAATACGCCGTGCGAACCTCAAATAAAGCACTTTCCTTTGACATTAAGTTAGCACACAACAAAATTACAAAGAGGTGGTAACCACAAATAAACGTGTGTAGTTGCAACAACATTGCCCCAACATGCACGAGGAAATTTGCTTTATAGGTTGTTTTCAAATATTATTACGTAGTAAAGCTGAAAGCTATGGATGGGATCATTCAATGCCACAATACGTGCGTCCGCTCTTGTGAGCACGTTTGTCACATAAACACAAATCCAATTTTTGTCCGTTATAAAGCGAAAGTGCCCTTCAGAGATGAATTTTTTTTAGGTTTTATTAAAAAATGTACGGACAAAATTGATAAAGGAAAGCCTCGTAGGTAACACAGTCGTTACAAAATTTCTCTGAGATCAAGTAGTTTAATGATTAGGAATGTAATTTACAAAATATTCACAAATTGATCTACAATTATTTTATACGAGAAGCCATAGTAAGCCCAGTTTTTTAAAACTCTTTCATCAACTAATCTAATGGTAAATCTTTAAAAGATCGCCTTTCATGTAACCAAAAATTCGTAGCAAGGATTAGGAATTTCCAAATTTTTATAGCATCTTAGCATAATCATTTAGATAGTCTTGTAACCTAGATCGAAAAAATGTCCTCGAGTTGGCTATAGAAGCTATTTAAATTCTTTAAATGTCAATACCTACGTCTCTGTGTGTAGTAAGTATATAGGTATACTTACTTCTCTTTGAACTTTACACGCCGTATCTACTTTTACAAAGAAAATTCGCCTCACTTCTCAACAAGGCAACATTACATACACACCCAGTGAAGCAATATTGTTATCCCTTATCCCTCCCTAAATATTAGTGTAACGTAATTATACGAGAACAACAATTTATTATAAGAAACCAGGGCTGAGTGTTTATGAACTTAACAGAATGATTCCTTATTATTCCACCATATAGTTTTATACGAGTGCAAACCTATTTTATACCTACGAAATAACAATACATACTTTTTAAATGTTCTTTAGATACATACTTACATACATACTTTTTAAATACATACTTATGTCGGTGGTTGGTTGATGCGGTAGTAGTAGAGTAGGTAATCCCTATTTGTCTTGTGTTGATTATGATGATGATGCTCTATCTCCACTTTTCGACCTCTTTTAGGTCGCCATTATTTTCTCGGAGACAAATTATTTTCCACCGTAATTGCTTAAGTTAAGCTCTTTTATAGCTATTAAAGCTTGGCTTGACTCTCTGCTAGATTACAAATTAACGGCCACAGATTCACCAGCTTTCCTTACTTTCCTGCTTTTTTGGCTTCCCTCTGTGAGGTTGAAGTTGAAATGAGAACTTTGTTGTCGAGTATGTAGCTATATAGCTGTAGGGTCTGCCTTCAAAAACTTATTGCCAAAGAGCTATATATTGGTAAGAAACTTTTTAGAACACACAAAAGTACAGTAGTATCTGTATCTTCGCTGTTTTGCTTTTACAGTCGTTTCGTGAGAGTTATTGGAGAAGCAGAAATTGATGGTTGCTACCGAATGTCTATAAAATACCGCATCTGTTTGCGTTTTCCTTGAAAACTTACTGTCTGTTGGAGTTGCAGATGTTGATTGGGTTGCGTGCATTGGGACGTGTTTACTAAACAGTAGCCGCCAAATACTATTTCCAATGAACACTTCATTTGCTCGCCAGGGTGTTGTGAAACTTTATTAGCCGCTTACGCTACTTAGCTTAAAGTTACATAACTGTGGTCATTAAATCTAAATAAATGGACTGGTGAAAACCTTCGAATTATTTCATCCAGAGAGCAGCCCCATTTACTGGGTCACAGCAAGTGTGAGCTATCAACCTTGGGCAAGTCTGCAATGCGCTGTCTTTTTGAAAGAATATATACCTAATTGAACTACCGCAAAAGATACAACTTTTAAATATCAAACAAAAATATTATACTGACGATTTCGTAAAAACGGAAGATATGAGATTAATTTAAAAATTGGGATTTATCGTGATTTAAACGGAATTATTTCCATAAATTTTCCAAATTTCGAATCCAAATGACGCCTAATTTTTCTTATATAAACTCTTCATACAGTTTATACAATTGTTTTATATACAAAATCATTTATCAAATTTATGCGTCTTACTGATATGGTTTTTATCCCGAATCGAACGTACCGATCATTTTTACTTTCTACGAAACTCTTAAAATATTTTTATTGCAAGATACCCCCGTATTGTTTGTTACGTGTGCCTGCTGAGCTGCTAGCACTAAATTCAACACAATGTTAGATCCTTTCAACACTGACACAAAACCAGCGAACCGAAGAAGATTCCAAGTCTTGAAATTATCATTTCGACGCTCTGCCTCTCATCATAATGGATTCAATTCGATTGACTTCACGTTGCTGTCATATTTTCTCAGCAGATTACTTTTGCAAAATGGTGCAATGCCAGTCTGCCAGCAGTAAAAAACCAATCACACGGAAGAAAAGTGCAAAAAATCCAAGAAAAATTGGCACACATGTTTTCCCAAATAAACTGCTCATTTTCTGTCAAACATGAAAAGATTGTTGTATGTTTGCTTGCTTTAATATGACATCTTGACATCTCCAGGTGGCAGAACATTTTTTTCTATCTTTATCCATTCAAGAAATTTCATCAGTTGGATTTGTCGTCTTTGCTGGTTGAAAACGTCACCCACTGTGCAGATCAACTTAAAGAAAAACGAGACATAAAGCCTTCTTTTACTCACTCCTCACTCACTCCTCTGGCTAGACACAATGATAAGTGAAAGTTGTAACATTTTCCATGAAAATATGAACTTCATATTTTAGCAGCCCTTCACTTTATTCTCATTTTTTGCAAAATGACTAATTTGGAACTGAATTAAACGAAATGTATTCCTGTTTTTTACACTTCATTTCTCCCTTCATTTACATTATGATTGGCGGAACTAGTCCACTTATGAATAAAACGAACGTACCTTTCAGGAAAAAATTAAAAGCATTTCACGATATGATCCTGGATTATACAATTATACGCAATATATTTTTACACAATACAATAAAGAAACTTTGTATCGTTACGTTTTGTCTCCCGGCCCGTGCGTGGCTCCAAATGTGACTTTCAAAAACACGAGTGTTTTTATTTTTTCACATTGGTGATATTCTCAGAGAAAAAGTTAAGAAGAAAAATGGAGTTTTCGTCAATACATCTGTCTAGTCATTTAATGAGAGCTCCGACTGTAGGTAGACTCGCCCGGTTTCACAGGTTCACATGCATGTGTGTGTGTTCTCGACTGTAAAAAAGTAAAAGCTCGCTCACACCAAACTTTTCCCCCATCTCAACGTCTACTCAACGCGCTCTTCTTTCTAAGAACTACGTATATTTATTGTAAGCTTTTAATGGGTCGCCGTCGGTCGTTTAACTCTTACCTGAGCATAGACACACCATATAGTAGACATATAAGGTTCCAAAAGATTTACTTATTTCACTACCTGCCTTCTCCAAGAGAATCGTCTTCGTCTACACGCATCAAAAGAAGAAGACGACCGACAGGGTAAAACTGCATTATACTCTGAGAACAAAAAACCTTAACCCTTGCGCATTGTCAGTGACTTCAGTGTATAAAGTGTAAATCTGGCCGTTAATTGGATTAGTGTTCCGGAATAACAGCATATGAGAGTCGGACTGAATAAAGGTGTTCTATTCTTCCTCAGAACAAAGACCTGACACACACGAACCAGCTATGCCTATATACACAGTCAACTCACGGAAGTGAAGGGAAAGGCTTGTTAACGTCTTGCTTGACGTAAATTACTTGGTACTTAATATACAAGTCTTACACCCACCACCGTCTTGTGTGTATAAAGACACACTTTATTTTCATTCATGTCCTTTTTATCTTTTCTCCTTTGCCCTTAAATTAAGGCTCCCTTACTGAATCCATTTACAGGAAAGAATTGTGTGCCATACAATGTCCAATATACGCAGCACGCAACTATGTACATGGTATACATACAGGTACTGATATACGATACCATATTTATCCCATACCTTCTCCCTTTTCCGTACCTCTCCATTTCTCTCTCACTTTCTCTCTCTCTCTCTCTCTCTGATAAGTTGAAGTTGAGATCCTTTTCGCTTCTTGCCCAGCGTCATAAATATCCTCCTTGGTAGTTGGCACTAAAACTAAAACTCCTTTTTCCTTCAACGGAGAGTGCCGGAATGGAAGTGTCAGTAAAGACGTCAGGACGTCTTCATAACTGGACATTTGTGATCATAACAAGTCACGCGGAAGCTTTGTGGTTCACTGTGCAAAGATTTCCGTTGTGTATCTGTCTATCTGACGGAATCTATCTCGCTGTCTGTTTCTATCTCCTTCTTTCATCACACGTTTATAGGATCACACAATTCTTTCGAGTCGCTTTTATTGTGTCTATCTAACTTATACATCGCTTAAAAATATATTACATACCTATACTTCCCATTGTCTGCGCACAGCAAACAGGAAAGTAGATGCTGATGGTAGAAGGCAGCCACTAACAATAATAGCGTTGAGTGTACAGTGTATACACTACTTATACGAATGATGATCATATTACCTTATCCTCAACCTCAACCCCGCCATCATCATCATCATCGTCACCATCTACAATGAAAGCGATGGTCGTCCAAGTGCTATAAAATTTCTTAACGACCGGTTTTCATTTTCTCTGTTATCACGTACAATGGTACAATAAAAGGTTACATGCTCCGACAGAAAGGTTAAGTAAGACAAGCAATGGTGATAGTTCTTGTAGAGCTGAACAACAACCCAGAAGGAGGCAACTAAAAACCACAACCATGTCAATATGTACATTCAAATATCTCTACCAAAAGCACCATGTGCGTTTCTGCTTGAATGAAATCAAGTATTCTCTTAGCTCTTCATCAATTTCACTTCACCCATCATCTATTGTCATATCTAAGAGAGGGTCGAGTGGTGGTCGGGTTTGGGGATCCTCATCTACTCCAGAGCATTGTGCACAACTTTTTGTATCGCATATTGCAAACTTCAATAATAAAGAGCAACATTATTAAAGTAAGCCAAACGTAACTGCCGATGAAACAACGAGTTTCTCGCTTTCCATTTCAAGTAAATATAGAGAAAGGCACTTTAAAAAAGGGGCAAGTGATACATAGGGCACATTATTTCAGAATGCCGTGTTAGAATGTATACATATATACAACCTACAGACTACAGAGTATGTATAGGTACATACTTCCATACATTTTTGCCGTTCCATTTAACAGAAACAGAGCGTGTACACACCACACACAACGGTGTATAAACACCAACTTTAACTTTTGAAGAATACTCCGGCAAATATTAGCAGTATGTGGCGCTGAACTAACGGTTTTACCTACGTCTCTTCTTTCTCGAAGGCAAACTGTAGCGCATTTTATGTTACTTTTTATTGTCAGCTTTATTTCATTTCTCTTGTCTCTTTTAGAGGCCATTTGATTCGACTTATTCCCTACTACTGCTGCTCCGGCGATGTGACTCACGCAGTGACTTTGCTACTGTATATATACGGTTTACCATTACCCTCACTAAAGACGCTGTTTCAACAGCGTAAAATGAACTAACTGGTAGCACAGGAAATACTAACAACAATAATAATGATACTAACTTACGTCGTCGTATTGTCTGTATCAAAAAATCTTAGACACAGCAAACTGTATTAATTTGAGAACGACATCGTTTTGTCCCAAATGGGAAATAAATTCAAGCTGTATAGCTTGCGATGAGTGATGCCATACGAGGATCTTATCATCAGTCTCGATAATGTACATTGTGTGGAACACAATATGTACGTGTAGTCGAAAGTTTACAGAGTCTACACTAAGAGCAAAGTATGCAGTTAAAATGACAAACAAGGAAAGAAAAAAGAAAACTATAGTCATTCAAGCAGTATATAAGGTGAATATTCTTTCTATTGTAAGCCAGAGAGAGAGACCAGACATTCATTTGTTAACCAAGTAAAAGTTAACCCTTTCACGGTACAACTCTGGTTAAATGAAACATACACATGATGGGTTTCGTATTTCTTATTTGAGCAATGTGTACACCACACATATGTATATGTGTACAAACTCGGGAATCAGTGACGCATACTAACGTAATAAACAGATTCGTCGAGCTCTACTGAGGGAGGACTGATATCAAAATATTGTCGCTGTAAAGGGACGACAGGAAGGACAAGGCAGATGAAAACGAAACTATCTCTCGTTCTCTGTCGAGAGTTGAGTCTGGGTAGACTGGTTAAAGTTCCTTGGTCTACATGCACCACTGATTTGACGGCAGTCCTACTTCGTTACACTTTTTTCCTCTTTTTATCTGAACATACATGATGTGCGTACGTGAAACTGATAAGAGCCGTTGGGACACAAGGAATGGTTGACTTAAGCTTGAATATAAGACAAAAGAGAGAGAGAGAGAAAAGAATCAAGTATCCCTCTCGTGACTTTGTTTTTTATGAAATCCAAGTTCCTACATACAACAACATATATAATGCATGTAGTTACAATTAACCGGTACGTAAATCATCAGGAAACGGACTAAAGTTACATATATATTCGTCTATAAATGTACATAGATGTATACATAATAAGCCATCGTAGAGTCAGGAATAAAAGTTTTCAGAAAAGTACTTTCCTAAGAATCTAGACGTTGAATATCAAACAAATAAAACAGGGATAAACACATATGTTGTGTTATTTACCCCTTTCTTTAGCATTGCTTTCTCTCGTCGACAGTTGTTTCGAAGTCGTATTGCAGCACAATAAACATCAGAGTAGAAGATAGGAGAGATTTGCCAATAAGATATGAGTTTTCGGCTGATATCAACAATCACTGGGCAAAGTTTCTAGTATATGTATTTCTTTGCACACTTTTGGCGAAAAACAGGGAAAGGAAAAACTTACCCTTGTTTTGTTGACCTTCCAACGGTTTTTTCTAAAAGCAAATCTGTGTGCGTGAATACAGACAGACAGGAAGTTGATTGTTTTGGGAATTGAGAAGAATGCAGATATACCCTTGACTGGAGTGCCTGTACTACACAATGTTTGGGTTGGTGGGTATTGATATTGACATTGCTTTGAATTTGAGTTTACCTGGAAAGAGAGTACTTATAAAACTGAGCATGTTTACATAATGTGAGCTCGTACCGAATTCAAGAACTGTACAACAGTGGATTTGAAATTTGGCAGCTATTGTAATTACCAGAGGCAAAAATATGCAAATGTTGGAATGCAAGCGGTTGTTTGATCACTGATCACAGTTCCCATTTGAATACACAAGGACTGCTTTATTCGATGGCGTACCTTCCAACGAATTGTTGGTTTCCTTTGACAGAATCATCAATGGTATATATTTTACATCACTAATCATGTAGATGATGCTTTGTCATAAAATATTTTGGGAAAACTCACGTACTCACGTGACTGAATGTACTGCACTAAATACACGTTATCTTTGTCCTCGACACAGTCTCGATGACATTTCAGTACTAGTTATCGTGAAATCCTTGAGCAGAACAGTTGTGAACGTTTGACGTTCTTTTATCTGTTGGATCTAGATCTATGTAGGTTAGCTTTGCCTATTCAATGAGCAGTTCTACAAGTACTTTTATGAAGCCGAGAGGGAGCAGTTTCTTTCGTGGTAGAAAAAGATGAAACATGACCTGGGCAAGGGCCGTTTAACCATTTCACATGAGCGGAAAGCCTGGGGATCTCGTTTTGACAGAAACAAAACCAAAAGAAATACCGCACACAGCTCTCAATAAATGTACCCATCGTCATACTGCTACTTTTCCATCGAGTAGTGAGTGGTTGGTTGGTGCCACTTCAACTCCAGCACAAATTCGCAGAGTGAAGCATAGGCACGCACACGTGTCTACTTCATTCCCAGTTGGATTAGAATGAAGCGGATTTAATTTTCAATGTTTGCAGGGATGACACCAACATGTCCTTGCATATCCCCACAATAAAACGACCGGATATGCCATTACTTCAAAAAGCGAATTCATACAGAAATAGAGATACTCACACAAGTTTTTATTCTCGTCCTACATGCCGTGTAAACGTAAAAGTTCCTTGTCATCCATTGCCGTTTTATTTAAGTGCATGCTTTGCAGATTTCACAGAGAGGAGGTAGGATAACTCGGAGACAGTCTCATTTTTAAGCCAAAAGGAAGTTACTGGAAGGCATATTGTACCTATCCACCTATAAAGTAAAACTCCTACGCGTACACATTACCTTCCATTTCCACCGATTTTTGAAACCACATAGAGACTTTTCTTACAGGGACACGGACGACATTTGAAAGAAGACAAGAGCTTCCAGGGATAGAATTAAAATGATATTTTCTTACATACCTATATACTTTCCATGCTACCAGCCCACCAGCGGCAGTTGTGTAGGTATACACCCACAACCACTTCCACCATTATTATCACTGCTATTTTCCCTCCAACCAGTGTTAGATAATCTGAACATAGTCAGCTAGTATGTGGATGGACAGACTAAAAGGAAAGATGAAAGACTACTTGTACTCGGATAAATACGTTTAGGGGTGGTGGTGGAATGTCCAGCGAGCTTTTCACATGGAGAATGACAAAGGAGCATGTGATTGTTGGAAGAGATAAATGAAAAAAGTTGCTGGTGTTGCAGCTTAATACGGGTACTTTATACTTGTACCTAAGTAGACAGATAAGTAGGAAAAACTATACAGTATGTTTCTTTTTCACTTGTAAACACGCATAAAGTTTATACTATAAGAGCGGCGTGACTGTCCGTTACAAGACGGTGGTTGGAAAAAAGAATACTGAAATGCTTATAAATGTATATACAGATAGACAGAGAAAATAAAAGAGAATAAAGATTTCTTTTTCTGGCAAAGCAAAAGAAGGTATGTACATTTCAGCAGGAGGAAGCAAACATGTTTCATACTTCTTCCTACTGTCATTTCTGGCACAGCCCACCAAAGAAAATAAAATGACACGGTGGACAAGATAAGGAGACAGCAAGAATATTGCCATTATGTGATGCCTTTCCTTTAATTCTTTCTCACTGTGAGTGTCCATATTACGACTCCTGTCGTCTTACTTTTCTCTTTATTTTCGTTTGTCTCTATCTCTTATTGTGAGTGTGTTTATGTGACCATAACTGTGACGAAATACGTATATAGGTAGTCAAAAAACTTGGATACTTTCTTACAAGTTACATTTATATCGGTGTATAGGTAGGTATGCAAACGTTGTAAATAATAGAAATATCTCTCTGAATTTTACATGGTCCGAAATAGTAAGCGTTTTGATTTTCTGATTTAGTGAGGCTAAGCATCACTAATAGTAAGTCCGTTGTTTAATAAGCATTGATGTTACAAGTCAGTACAGGACAACGAAGAATAGTGGTTGCATACAGCTATCTACTAAGCATTTTCATTTTACAGTCCCAGTAATTTTATAGTATACCCTGTTCAAGTGAAATGGGTGCAATCAAGGTTCTTATTATATAAATACAGCACCATGATACCAATACTATAGTATTGGTATCATGGTCAAGAACCTTGGGTGCAATAAATTTCTTCCATGTTAATTTTTAACTTTAAAAATCCATAACATTTGTGTACAATAATATTTAAACTTGAAATTTGACGACCGGAGTTTTTTTGGTCAGGCAAAAAACAGTTTTATGTTCAAGGGAATTTCCCTTGACAGGTTTTGAGATAAATGAATTAAACGCAAATTTATGGTATACTGTCCCATGTTAAAGTTGTGCCTAATTCATTTGAGCACTTTATCTCAAAACCTGCCGAGGGAATTTACGTGAAACTATTTTATCTTATTGTCCCGACCAAAAAAACTCCGGTCGTCAAATTTTAAGCCCCCCAATATTAATACATACAAAGGTTATGAAAATTTGAAAACCGAAATTAACATGAACAGCCATAGCTGTTCCTCAAGGCCATGGAAATACATTACACATTATTGAAATACAATACGAACTTTATTGAACAATAAAGTTCGTATTTCAATAATGTGTAATGTATTTCCATGGCCTTGCTGTTCCTATTTCATTTGAACGGAGTGTATATAAGTAGACATTCTCATAAATCAAAACACGGGCCTATATTTCATGAAAAATAAGCGATGATTTCCATGAAACAGCAGTTTAACTGGAAATAGATAAGTCTAAATACACATGTGAAAGAACATTTCTTCATATTCAATGTCATAGGTGCACGGAGTATTAAATATTTAAATCGAAAATAGGATTGAACTATATGTGTTGATAAACATTTTCTATGTAGCGAGTCCTCTTCTTTTCTTGTCGTTTCATGCATTGTGAATAACTCCCAAGTTCTTCTCAGTTATCTAACGATTAACCAGTAATATCTTGGCAGAAAAAAAACCATTTTAAAAACAAATAATTTCGTTAAAAGTTTAAAAGTCATTGCTTTCCAGGTAAGTTACACCACCTTATCGCGTTAAAAAGTGTCTTACAGTGAGTAACACTGTCAGAGTTTCATAAAATAAACTGATACTATCAGATCGGCAGGAGTCTAAATTTTTTGCTGTCGTCATTCCATCTTATAATTATTATTACATGACCTTGACATCACAAATTACATCACACAAACACATTTACCTATACAGGACTGGGCCTGACTGAATTTTGTGACGAAAACGACGATGACGCTACTAGTGATTGCACAAATGTCTACTATTTTTCTAGTTTGCCATAAATATTTAACATTCTTGACTGTATCATGCACGGCGTGTTCTTTCTCTTTTAAAGACAACAAAAGAAACAAGGTATAGTGAGTACAAGGTACTCACTATACCAAAAGGCAGGCCGACAATTTTAATGTAGGCCAACGTGTACTCTATAACAAGAGAATAAAAATAATGCACAAAGTAAAGTAGGGCGGTTTCGTACGACACCTTTTCTCCTAGTATTTGCCTAAATGCTAGGCCAGTGTTGAAATACAACTGTAGTCTCAGTTATTTTTCTACCTCAACTACAACTAACATTAACGTTTTACAGAAGACATCTAATATTTAAAGATGGAACACAGCAAGAAGCAACATTACCACAGCCTCGCGCTACTATTTTGGTATGACTTTCTCTTTCATTTTCCCTTATAAAAAACTGGTACCTTCAAATGTTCCAAATGGACCTCGTGGTGGCAGAGAACATTTATAAGTACTACAGCTACTACTACCACCACCAATTCCCTGTTTGTATAAAATACGGATACATCATTAAAAATACATTTCCTCTTTGAGGTTCCTGAACTTTTTTTTACTTTTTCGAGGTTTGTTACATCATCTTTCTCTCCCTACTTCGCACTCTGGTCTTCTTGTTGTAGAATTTTACAAAGTAAATCGATTCCTCCCTCTTCCATTTTTCTTTCCTTTTCTTCTACATGCGAACCATGCAAAATACGCTGACTTACAAGGTTTATCAGAAAATATATAACTTGCCAGCTAGCTAGGGAAAATAATGCCTTGTCTGATTTTTTTCAGAATGGAAGGTTGTTTTGTGGGATTCCAACAGTTCAGCTGCTCAAACTTACCCTTTATCTTTCTGAGCCATTCCACATGTAAGAGATGTACAATAATCCCTACCATCATCGCCGTCTTCGACGCCTGCCGTCATGATCTACAATTTTTATATTACACTTAGCCCTCCATCCCCAAACTTTTTGAAAATAAAAAGATCGGACAAACCTAGTATAAGCTTCGTTTCTCTATTAAACTGTCTCCATGTATTTAACAACCTTGATTACACTAAGAACACGTCTTCTAAATACAATTATTATGTTTTTTATTCCACGTCTGTGTTTATAATTCAACCACAGTAGCGCTGCTGAAAATATATGTAATATATGATGCAAAAATAAGGCCCTCGGAATTATCTTTATGTAGGTTTATTTTGGTGTACGAGATCTGATGCAAAATTAATGGACTCTTCGTTTGCTAATGGGTTTGGCACAAACTGCCAAAACAAGTTTGGCTCTATCGTACACAATAACCCACATCCACAGAAGACGCTTTACCATATTTCGACACTTCAATGAAATCCAAGCGAGTGGGAGTAACAGAATATGAAAAGAAAAATGTTACATTTTTTGCCACCCTTTTTTCCAGAAACATGCCTATACGTGTATTAGGTAGTAGTGGTTTAATAACGGTTTCTCGTTTGTGATGAGCCTGCATTGCATTATCAGCACCATCAACGACGACGAGGTCGCCAAGAAAAAAATACCTATAGTATGCGACTACTGAATATGTGAAGTAGAAAGGTATTTTATTTCGTGATGCAAAGTTCATAAAAGTGCTGTTTTTTCGGAGGCGATACGGTTCCAAATGACTCTGTGATGCTCATTATCAAAAAAATGTTAACCTCCTTTTTTCTTAATCAAAAAATATTTTGTAACAAGTCAGCTACGTATGTCTACGTTGTTGGCTGTGACGAACAGTGCACCAGTCGTAATTATTTATTGTGGTGAGCTTCGTACCTACTTTTTGGGATGTGTTTTGCTATTCCAGCCCAATAGGTACTTACATTCTTTTGAATCTGTAATTGAAGCTGTGCCAGTAATAATTTATTTATTTAGGTTTATTTTACTCCTTTGTGAATAGTACGAATACCTAGTATTCTATAGACATGTATGGAGGCATCATCAGAGTGAGAAATATATAAAAAAGTATATATTCTCGGTAATACCATCCGCCACCATATTTGCCAGATTGCCAGGTCCAACATATGACTAAATGAACAAGAATGTTGTTATTTTTTCATGACGGTTATTATTATTTGAAAAAGTGTAATTATCACGTACCTTTCATTATTAATCATTCCATTACTAGTTCAAACGAAAACCATATTAGAACCAACAGCGTCAATTTTCCATATGAAAAGAACGTGTTCTTATGCAAAAAGCAAATTCTACTCGTGCAGATGTGTCAAAGAATGTGTGGCCTGAGTGCATAATAAGTAGAACATACATATATTATGTTAATATAGGTACGCATAATTTTAGTAGCAAAGTCATGCCATGCTTGAATATAGCTGTTATGTGCTGTGTCAATGCATTCTTTCCTCCACGGAAAACCATTTTCCAAGTGCCGGCTCCACTACATATTTTTATACAGTACTGGAACAAATGGGGCACATTTTTGTAAAAAAAAATATACTAAATGACTTTCACCCAGTTTTAATATTTAAAAAAAATTCGCGCTTCCGTGCTTAATCCCTGTTGCTGTCGCGTATTTAGCGTATGCACGTATAAATTCACGATTAAAATTTGACGTCATGTAAAGCCTTTCATGCTGCCAGGACATCTATTTATAAGCTTATGGTACATCAGGAAAGAATCGTTAGCTGTCGGCAATTTATCTTCATCTCTCCGGATCGAGTTAGTACCCGATACAAGAACTAATTCTGATGAAATTACATAGGAGGTATTTCATGCACACTCGATCATAACAAAATAATCTCCAAAGACAAACAGCAGCAGACGAGGAACAAAAGAGAACGAGAAAAGGGTATAGAATTGAGAACTACTGTGGCGTCGTTGAAGAGTGCTCTTAACAAGAATTCTCAAGTGCTTTTGTAGTTGTTTGCTGTGTTTTTATCCCCTCCCCTCCGTTCCACACTGTATAAGGTGTTGTTTTGTAGGCCAATAAAGCAGCGTGTGTAATACAGTACTCCGTCAAAGAGACTATAGGGGGAAATGATCAAACAAGAAAGAAGACGCAGTAGAAAGCCAGCAAATCACAACAATAAAATCCAGGTTGATTCATTCATTCATTCAGCAATTTTCCATTTAAGCTCTATTCCCCAAACCATTTCAATTTTTTCTCGGCAAGTGTGGTTGTCTTGTGTGTCTACACTGCGCATTATCCCGCGCGCTCTTTCGGTTGTTAGCTTTTCGACTGAAGTTAGAAACCCGAAAAGTCATTTGAAATTCGAATTTGGCGCATCATCATTATCTTTCTTCTGGCACACTGCGTTTTGAAAATGTCTAAAAATAAGAAAAGGAGACTTGGTACATTCATTTTTTGTACATGCATGACATATGTTCCTACTTTTTTCTTTGAGCGGACAATATACATAATAAGTTGTCTTCCTGGAATTTATTCTCTCTGTCTTTCATCTCCACACACTTATTTAAGCATCGACGTAGTACCTACACATAATATTTTAGCTGTTAGCTTCCACCCAGCCTGTGTTCTTGCCGCGTTGTTGGTGTGTTTCTGTGGAAGGTAGAAAGGAATCTTTTTCACATGCTAATTTAAAAGCGGCAGGCAGGATTTCATTCTCATCAGCTGCCGTGATACATTGTCATCATCATCTTGCAAGAATCACTTCACTTTCGTGAAACGTATATAACGAAAGTTCCTAAAGTGAAAAAAACTGTTCTGGACGACGACACGGTATACACTTAAAGGAGATATATCAACATCCTCCTTTTTGATGTACAGTGTACAGATGGAGAAAGAGTAGTAAAGTAGTCATTGTCAATGTCAATTTCTCTGAAAAGCGTTGCTAATTCAAACGAATTGGGTATTTGACTTTGCAGAGTGGTTGTGGTTAAACCATAAATTCGCCACCCCACTTACTCTCCACAGGTACTGCAGTAGCAGTGAACTCATCATCAGCAGTGCAGCGTTTGTAAAGCTTTGCAAAAATAAACCTTTTACGCGAGACAATTTCGTAAGAAAATTTCACACGGAAATACCTTTTACATTGAAGTATGTTATATAATTCAAATAACGCTCTTTGTAATGCTAAATGGAGTCTGGTGGGGCCAGTAATCCCGTCGTAGTAGTATTGACTACTACAGTTCGTTTTCTCACTACAAAGTGATAAAAATTGTGATTATTCAAATTATTTACTGTTGAATTTTGAATGTATTCGAAGTAAATCCCGTAGGCAATTCCCCTGGTCGACAATTCTACTTTGAAGTTGAAAAACAATCACTGTTAAAGAGAAAAGAAAAGGATGTTTCTACTTTCGCGTACAACAGCCATTGTTTTTTCTTGCATCCATTTTTTGCAACCTTTTTTATTAAACGCAGTTTCACAACATTTGTGGAGCACACAATGTGATTGTATATCACGTCTTCCTGTAAACCAGAATACGTCATAGGTAAGCATACTTCACATTCACAACAATTACTGATTCACACATCAGTTCGCTAGCATAGGTACTAGGTTTGTAGTTGAAATTTTATACTTTATATGTAACACAATCGGTTGTACAACTCCCGCTTTCCCGTCCTCTTGCCAAAATGTAATTTTAAACGAGTACGTTTTGTTGTTTTTGGAAAACGAGTGAAACGACCCATTAGAATTCGGAGTGTACACCCACTGCAAGAAAAGTTTTATTTTTCAAGAACAAAGGTCAAGTGAGAGTACAAAAGTTGTACACGTGGGTTGGTGGTAGGTGAGTAACGTTGTACGTTGTACCTTCTCCGAGTGTGACTATTTAGAGTACAACTACAATTGCTTATCAAAAGGGGGTAAGATGCGACACTGTCCGATTAAGTATAGTACCGAAATTGTGTTGTGAGAAACGTGCTTTGCAGACCTTCTCAGGCTATGCTGTCGGGATGACTAATGAAACTTCCATTGATGATTAAAATAACAATTTTCTTTAGTTAAACTTACTCACCCCATATCAAATTCATGACTTCAAATGAACTTGTCATAGTTTTTCACAGTAGAGACGGTAATGAGCTTTTTGTTTTCAGTAAAAAAAATCACGCACTTTTTAGTTTTTTACTTGGGGAGTTTTTTAAGTTTTGGTTCTCTGCGATTTTATGAACTGGCAGATTTTTCGGGTAGACTTTTCCATAAGGCTCGCCATCTCTTTGTGTGAGTCTTGTGTCGTATTAATCTTTACTACAGTACTCCGCTCCTGGTATTAAACATATTATGTGTGTACCGAGTACAATATCTTACTTACATCTTAATGCGTCGTAAATATTAAAAGTTGTGAGCTAAAGGAATCTGATATATGAAAAAGAGTACCTTTATATTTACCGGCGGTGACGGTACGAACTTTTTAATTTCTTTTTTAGTACCGGGAAAGAACATTCGTCTTCTTGTAGAATGTAGGCAGGCAATAAAACAATAGCGTTGTCTCCCGTTACGACGTAAAGTATATATACCTAATACATACCTATAATATGCACTTATAGTGGTACACGAAGTTAATTTACGTGTGAAATTTTCGTTCAGTTTAGGATGTTCAGTTAGTTTTATTTTCATAAAAGCCAGTCGACGCAGATATACATTTCCAAACAAGAAAAAAGTTATATGGGGCCAGTGGCGTGGCGAGGGTGGGTCAAATGGATCCGTTGACCCCCCCCCTCTTCCTGGAAATTGAGGGGCAGGCACAATATTCCAAAAATTTGCAAATAGGAAAAATAAATAACCTAAAATTTTAAATTAATCAATAAATTTGAAATCTGGAAATGATTGTTGAATTCGTGAATAAAAATAGTTTTTTTCTACCCCCTGCCCCCACCCCAAATAACTTCTGGCTACGCCACTGTAAGGAGTGCACTGGCCCCGCCAAAATTACTTGCCATATTATTCTTAAAAGCGAAGATGCCGATAATAGGCTGTAAAATTTGATTCTGATACCAACTATTGCACGTTTACTTTCTAAAAATTCAAAGTTTATGCAAAGGACACCCAGGTTTACATAAAAAATGTGGTTGATATACCACATCTGCACATGAACCAGAGTATTTGACGACGACGCTTTATGTTCTTCAATTATTCCTCTATGAGAAAATGCACAGCGTGTTTGACAATTGTGGCTTTGAGTTCCGAACAGCTACACGTACACCCCACATCATATGATTTGTCATGACTTCATTCTTGACGAAGATGCAGAGGACCCAAAGGAGTCTCAAGTTTCGTTCCAGGGTAAGACTTTCAAATCAACTCAATTCTTAGTCAGTTATTTTTTTACGATTCTCTGAAACACTACCTACTTCCCATTGAAAATAGGTATGTATATAATACGCAACTATGTCACGCTCACGCTGTGTTTGGTTTGATATTTTCACAACTTGCTCGTGATCTCAACAGTTTTACGGAGACAGACTCTTTGTGATTATTTACACTTCCCTCTACGCTCTACATACAATCCTGCTGCTGTCGTAGAGTTTCTCTGGAATAAACAAGCTGAGCTGTGAAATGTTTGAACTAACTGTTTACAAACTGCCAACCGAGTTTGTAACTAGACGTCTTTCTCTGAGTTGAAAAAGCAGCTAGTTTTTTTTTCTCTCTCTCTCTCTCTCTTCGATTTCAAATTCAATCTTTTCTTTATCTGATTTGGCCACCGCTCCTGTGCATTAAAGTAGCAAGGTTATGGTTGACTTCTTTATTCGCCTGTATGCTATGTAGGTTGTTTATACATACTACCTATTTGCGTTTAACCCGTTGTTTATCTACTGTTAAAATTGTTTAAAATGGTGCTGTCAACTTTGACTTCGACTAGGTTTATGTCGTTTCCTTCAACATTAACAACTTTCAGCTTCTTCAGAGTAAAGTCCTGTTCAAAATCATACGTACATCGCAAATATTGACTTTCCACCACCGAAACCATTCTCTCATGTGATGGATTTCTATTTGTAAACCTACACCTGTTTCTTTAAAAAGTAGGCATTTGAAAAAATACATATACTTCTTGGTATAACACATGAAAAATGTATACAATTTACCTATGCTCAATAAAGTTTTTTTATCTTTTAAACTAGTCTGAAAAGTCACAAATTGCGACAAAACCTAATGCAATTATACGTTTAATTTGTTAGTACTGCGGGCCAAATAATCGTAATAATTATAATGAGAAACAAAACTCTCCTCCATTTTATGTATGCTCTTCTCCCATCTTTACGCCTAAATCATGCTTTTCCACAAAATAAATCTTTATTAAGCTTCCCTAAATATTTCCCTGTTTGCTTTCGATTGTGGCACATAAATCGCACTTCCTAAGTTGGTAAGTGTAAACCAGCTCCAAGTTCGCTTGTTCGTAGTTCTTTCACTCCAATCTGCCGCTAGTATATGCTGGCTGACTGCTGACACCATTTTTATGCTTCCCCACTCGAAGTAATTACTTTCCTGTGTGTGTCTGTGTGACCTAAACTAATGAATATGCTTACTGCGTTCATTATCAAACAAGGCGGACGTCTCTTGGCTCATTGTATGCTTTCACTGGTCCTTTTCAATATCCCATATAATATTTGTTTTATGCATATTTACAACAGACAACAACGTTATGCAACCTAACATCATAATACGGACGTCGAAACAAGGTCGTTCTTTCTCTGTATGTGCTACATACAATATTGTACAAAATTATTTGACAGTTTCATCTTACCCTTCCCAAGAGTACAACAATGCAACATCCTCTTATCATTCTGAAGACACCCGTACACAAAGCATATCACCTCTACAAGCACACAAATAGGTAGTATTGTACGAGGCCATCAACGCGCACACTACCCCCACCAGAGCCCTGCCAACTGGTACTCATTAACAAAAATGAATTTTGTAATTGTAAAACCACATAAAACGAAAAGCAGTCTTCTTTCTGCTCGGTACCATTGTGTATTTGCCCCCATTACAGTAAATGTTTAGCCAGTGTTGCTGTGCGGCAAGGCATGCGAATAATAAAATGTACCTACATTTACATCATTACATGTATGTATGTAATATATAATTTTATTATGCAAGTCCGCTCCCTATTATCCGTGAGTCAAAGAAGGCAACTGCGAAAATTGCACAAGATAATTTTCACTCTCCTCTCTACTTCCGCGTCCTGCTCCTCGCCACCACAATAATGAAATTGCTCTGGGCCATTATTAATGACTGCTATTAAGCTACCACATAAGAGATACGTTCGTCTTGATAAATTTCAGTAATAAAAATTTGTGCACTTTCGTTTGTGTTTTTGGCAAAAAATACATTTAAGATCACAGAAAGCATTCCGAACTTTTACTGCTGTTGCCTATCGGACATTGCACTTGATGGTGGTGTCTGTACAACGAACATTTACATTTTTTACGTACATATTCTACGTATTCCACCGCAGTTTAAATAAAATTTCCACATGTTACATTATGAACTAAGAGGACTAGTATGTACAGTATTACTATGAATGCGATGCTCATTGGTATAACGTATAACATCCAATTCATATCGTATACGTTATGAATCGAATGTCAATCAGGTAAAGAGGATGCAAAAGAAATTAAATACGAAAATAAAGTTCCTTGTCTAAAATATGAGCAAAAAATCTTTCCTGTGGAAATGAAACAATCCTAAACGAGTTTTGACGTACGCATAACATTGAAAATAGACAGACTGACTGTGAGTAGATGACAGTGGATCCGAGAAAGATACAAAATTTCAGGAAATAATGCGTTCTACTATATTAGAAGCACTTGACAAACATACATACCCAATATACTATATACTAACGACTGCCAAGTTCTAATCTCAGCACACAAATCTTTCATAGTATAAATATCCAATAATATCCCACAATAAAATTTCAACACACAACTTTTTACCGAAATGTGGCAGAAAAGCTGAAGTTGATGTTGCGAATGAAAATATATTTCTAAAGCGGGTCATTCTGCTTCTCGTCTAGTATTTACCCACTTACATGGATGAATATGCGCGATTACTGTAACACCATCAACAAACTTGGATTTTTACTTATGAAATAGAGATCAGCCGATGAAAAAACTTTTTTTGCCTCTTTCACTTTCCTTCTTATGCTCTTTCCCTTGTTACTTTTACAATCTCTTAGACATGGCACTCGACATTCTCATTTCCTCTTGCAAAAATAATTTATTTCCTCACCCCTCCAGTGTACAGTACTCTCTATTTCCTCTTCTGTATGAGTATGTACATTAGTGCGCATGTATGTATATGTTCTTTCATGGGCCACGGGCCTATCCCATGCTATGGCTATATGTTCGTACACATATGTACCCACAGTTAGCTGCCTGTGCAGAATACAAAAAAATAGGTTTTCTATCAGTCTTTAACTTTTTTCAGTTTAAGCAAAGCACCACGCACTGCAGCTGCAGTACTGTATCGAAATGAAGAAAAACTAGAAACTATAACTCTTTCGTTTCTCCAACTTTCTTTTTATCTGACAGGCGACAGCCTATTGTAAAACCATTTCCTTCTGAGGCTAGGGAGGGCGGATGAGGAGCATTGAATAAGATGAGTGGATAAAAAATGTTTTATTTCTTCTCCGTTCTCTTCCTCTCACGTTGCCTAAATAATGTGATACGTTGCATATTGGCCAGAAACGGTTTTAGTCTCGAATGAGTATTCATTGTACATACGAATACACACAAACATTCAATGAGTCACTTTTGCTTTGTATATGTAACTGCTTGTTGTTATGTCTATGATAGCATAAAATAGTATGCTTTCCATTTTACCAATTCACTTCTAAAATGCAAAGGAGGAAGAGCCGGGCTGATAAATGCATACATAATAATAATTGAGCTGTGGTGGTATGCTATCTCTAGTGGGACGGGCGATTAAAGATGTTACTACAAAGTTGTGTTTAATGGAAGGGTGTGACATAACCTTGGGTTGGGACAGAAAAAAATCGGTTGGAAGCTGAGCGTAGACAAAATAAACACAAAGACGAGAGAAAAAAATCAAGTGCTTAGTGTAACGTTTACCAAAACAAACAGTATATAAGAGTAGAATAATGCGACTCAAACAGTAACAAAAAAGCCAAACCGAAGGTCATATGACGTCATAAAACTGCTAAAATTGGCACTTTTAATCGATTCAACTGCTGTACAAATGACGTTTGTTAGGTTTGTTTTGGTTCAGTATTGTTTCGTTTTTGATCATCGCAAGTAGGAAAGAATTGGTTACCATTGTGTATGTATGGTGCCCATTTGCTTTCCCGGATTCTCCCATATCATAAAATAAGTCTGAAGGTATTTTTCACCCATTTCGGCACACAACAACCCGTGATTTTTTTTTATTTCTCACGCCAACTTTGGAATCTATTCGAACTATAATGAAACACACTTCATTTGCCATAGGCAGTAGTCATACTGTATACACAGAATATAAATGCGCGCCAAATACGGATCATGTATGCAGATGAGTACACAATTTACTTGCACTTTCTTTCTCTAACGTTTCCTCTCTGTATAGTATTTTTGTAATCATCGCTCCAGTAAGCAAAAATGCGGGCAAGTTTGCTACAACTTAAGTAACTGGGGCGTTTCGTGTTCCTTTGCTGTCCAAAAAAACAGTGCCAGGATGGACGAGCAAATTCCCATTTTGCCAGGCATCTAAACACAAAAGAGACCAACAACTAACAACTAAATAGTCCTCCTACACTCTAATTTACTTGGCAATTTATCTAAATGATGAAGGGTATCTTTGTCGGTGATGAGCTGCTCTGGTGAAGAAAACCAAGTCGGCACCATTACAACTTAAAAAAACAACTAACAATCAAACGGAAGTTGAAACAAAACGGAAATGCAGAGAGTAGGATGAAAACACCACTGGTATTATTTGTAAACAGTGGTCGAAATAGCCCATTTTCGTAGAAATTCGTGGCAAGTGCGATTTTTTTGTAATACAGCAACTACACCAAGCAAATCTCTGGAGGTTGCGGCGCACTAGATAAATATCTGTATCTGTAAAGATAAACTGATAAACATTGTGTCTACATGAAACTCATTTCCAAAGTAGAGAATACCACAAAACCGAACATGAACAAACTTAAAGCTCTCACTCTACGTCACAAAACTACAGTAGCAAGAGCAACAGAGAATATCCCTTTATATGAATACCCATTTGCATCGCATGTACACAATTAAACAATACTTGCGGGTGTGAGATTAGCCCCTGTAGTATTTTGTTTAGGTGCTTATTTGTCAATATTTGTTTGTCGAAACAAATCTCGCACACTACTTATTCCAGAGAAAACAGTGGAGAGATGTTGTTTTCCGGGAAATTAGAATGCAAGGAATCTCGTGGCATAAAATTTACTTTTACTTCGAATTCAATGTATAGGTTCCTGCGAGTACACAGATTTTGCGCGAAGTACAGTAAGTACTTTTGCAAAGTTCGTGCTTAGACTTCCCACAAGGGTTGCAGTTCTATGAAAATGTGTATTAACGGCTATCCCCATTTTAACGGACGATATAAACTGTACCAGTCAACGTTGTTGCGCACTCTGTTAGTACAACTATTTCTTGGTGTATCTCAGACTTTTTTCTCACAACTCACATATTCCCAATCAGCACACAGTCTTTCGATTTCATACATATGTAGTTTGCGTGTGCTTTCACTTTTAACCAGACAAAAAAGATGCTTTTACCTTCGCTGGGAAAAGGAGGGAGCAACAGCCAAACAGCTTTACACTGTAGCGTTCCTAGTGTAGTGGTGAAGGATCCCGGTACCCAGCGTGAAGAAAGCTCATAGAAAAGCACACCCGACTTTCGTACCAAATCTAAAAGAAAAGTTGTCTGTCCGTGGAAAGCGTTTTCCGTTTCTTTCTCACTTTTCTCTTCCCATTTCACACAGAGTCAAAGAAAGGGACAAGATCAACAAGAAAAGCCATGTAGGAGCTCTTGTTGTTGCTGCTGTTGCTGGTGTGCTGCCACAACTTATATTTAAGATGGCATTAATGTACAAAGCTACAAAAATACACCGTTGCAGCTGACAGACAGAACTATTTGATAGATTATGTGTGTAACTCGAAACAAGGAAGGGTTTCCTGCTCTCTTTCTCTTGCTTGAGTTTTTTCTCTTTGGTTCATTCACAAAAATATTTTGCTATTATGGACAATTCTGGTTCACTTTTTTCCTTGCCAAAAGGCCCATCTATACGTCATTGGTAGCTCCAATAAAAGGTACTTTTTCGCCGCTCACCGATGTCTATATTCTCTTTATTTGGTGAATACCATTTTTCAGTTTCTTACAACCGAATTGTATGTATCACATTTACTTACACTATTAACGCCTCGGTGTAATTCATTTTACCCAAAAAATCTTCTTCGCGCCATACTACCAGTGGGAGACAGGGAAACTGAGAAAACTACTTTATTTCTCTCTGTCCATACCACTATTTAGTCAGTTAGAGAAGGAAGAGGGCGAAAGAAAGAGAAGCATTTTCCCATTTATTTCACTTCGATTTTTTCATTTCCATTCTCATGATTCATGCATTCCGAATTTTACGATTTCTTCCAGAAAAATAATGGCACGAGGGCTTGCTTTGCTTGCTTCTTACCGTGAAAAGGAACAAGACATACATTATATTTTATATCTTTCATAAACTTGAGTTAGAAAAGAAATAAGTTATTGTACAAAATGTGTAGGCACGATTGAAGAAATAATTGTGCTCTGTTCTGCCATTGTATCTACAAGTACCCGCCAATTTCGTTCACCAGCCACCCGAAGTTAAGTAGTAGCAGACAGCCAAAGTCGAACAGGCGTACCAACTCCCGTGGTGGATAAATCTTTTTTTTTCTCGTCTGTATTTTTTGTTTCTCCTCTTTTTGCAATCTCAATAATATTATCGATAAACATTGAATACTTAAACGCGAAGGTCGTTGGATGTGAGTTGAACTTTAGGTTGCAGTTACTGTTAACATTCTGACTCATGCATACCAAACCTCGTTATAAGAAATTTGCCGAATTTTCTTCTTCTTAGCGCTAAAAGTTATATACCAACAACAACATTAACAGTTAAGGCAAAATAATAATAATAAACACACCGACATCTAACAAATTGAATGCGACTTGATATACGAGTGCGTAGTAATGCGTTATTGCGGTACAATTTAGTATTACAATTTATTACATACGGTATGCATTAAATGCAGGGCTGGGACCTTGTTCTAATCGCTGAGTCCGTTCAACATATTCCAAGTTACCCATTGTGTACTACACTCGCTGATGATCGACTACCAGGTTGGTGATATTCCACATAGTTTTTTAAATTCCTACTGATATAAGCTTCAGTATGTGAAAGACGGACGAATCGCATAAAAAAGGAGGTTCCCATTCACATATCATCACATACCATTCAGGTTTAACTTTAATTGTATATTTAACTGAATATTTTGAAGTTTTTAAAATTCGCAATTTTACCATCCCAAATGATTACTTTTTGGTACTGTCCCACTGGTCTATATAATAGTAAAAAACTATATATGTAGTAATGTCGTAAAACCGCCGCTTCGTCTTGGACGTTAATTTTAAGCAGAAAAGGTTTCATAACGTTTGCATCATAAGAGGAAACCTCATAGTCACTCCTTACATCCGTAAACTATAAGCGACAGAACAGATGAAGATTGGTCTCTCGTTTCCCTCCCACGCTATTCACAGAAAGGGTATTCCCTTAACAATGGTGACTTAAACATTATCTTATCTGATTTTGTCTGTTACAAACTTACCTACAATAGTGAATGTAAGGATATCTCAATGCAAGCAAAGCACAAACTCAAATACAAGCAAGAACTCAAACTTGTGATGTACGTGCTCGTACCTTAATCTTCGCCATATTATGCGTGAGCAATACAGTCGGTCTAGTAAATACTGACTACTACAGCAGATCAGATCAAAATAAACTATTTCTTTTTACTGTTGTAGTTTCGATTTATTTCATTTCTCTTGTATTTTCGAGTTTTTTTCCTTTCTCTCTTGATTTTTTCTTAACTTTTGCTAAACTAGTTCAACTTGATTTTGTATGTATGGCAGAATAAAGCTGAGCTTCTCATTGGTACTACTACTGTTGCTGCTGGAGAAAGGAGTAAAGGAACTAGTTAAGAGTTGAGAAACATGGCACAAAGCTAAGCGATCCATTTTCTTCTCTGCTTCTCTATCAAATGATTTGTTACTTGAGCTGTGACAATTTTTCACTTGCGCCCTTTGATTAAATAGAGAAAGAAAAGACTGATTTACTGGTTGGTTGTGCAAAGCATGAACGTGAAAAAGGAAGAGAGAGAGAGAGAAAGAAGAAACGACAGAAAAAGTAAGTCGAAAAATCAAAAGAACATGGAGCGTATAATAATAGTAATGATAATAATAATAATAATGCATGTGTTCGGTTTCTTCCATTTTTACTCTATTTTTCCCTTCTTTTCTAATATATTCCTCCTCTACAATCAAAGCTACTGCGGATATTTCTTGTGCCAGCAGCTCACATGTAAAACTCTTCGTATTGTGTGTGTGTGTGCCGTAACTTATTACGTGTCTTTCTGTATGTTGGTCCCGATTCCAATCTGTTCCGATCGGAGAATTATAAATAATCCTTTGGCTTAGTAACTTGCTTTTTTATATTTCAGTTGAGTCAACGGAACTACAGAATATTATCAATTGATCCGCGTCGTGGAAAAGTATAAATGTTTCATACTGGTTGCCACCACGCTTGTCTACATTTTCGAAAAGATATTGCTTTATTACTAGTTGTACACAAAGAGGTCAGATTGAAGAAAGGAACGAAGACAAAACGAAGAAAAGCAGAGACAATTGGGGAAAGGTATGTGGATGGATACAGAAAAAGACATATAGGGATAATACGAAATGAATACACACATCATTGGATGATGTCTTTTTATACATTAGGTAGGCAGCTTTGATTTATATAAGGACACAAGCTTTTGAGACAAAAAAGAAACGAACCAAATAAAAGCCACTTACTGAATTCTAACCACAAGACTACAGGACTAGAGACATAACACTGCTAGCTCAGCACAAACAGTATTTTGCTTGAAAAACTAAAAAAAAGGACAGATACAACAAGACATACACACACGCGCGTCGGTGGTCTACACTGCACAGTCACTGGCACAGACACACACACCAACACGTAACAATCATAATCCTACTGTTTTTATACCACGACAATATTTATAGGCAACTTATGTCGATGCGGGATGAATGAAAAAGATGAAAATAACCTATGCACCTTATGTACTATACCGCTACGATATGTACATCTTCCCAGGAATTCATTGGTACGCGAGCTTAGGAACGCCTAAGCTTATCGAGACATTCTACATCCCGATTAGGTTTCACTACCCAGTGTCGAGCATAACGGTTATATACGATACCAGTGAGTTTGGGTTGAGTTGTAGAGCACATGATCAGCAACATTCAAATTATGTATTTTTCTTGTTCGAGGGGGAGGGTGGCAACAAGAAATGTTGGGAAAAGAATAATGCTGACTCCTCAACAAAATATTTTTTATAATACAACCCGCTTTAAGGTTCTCTATTGCATTGTAATGTGCTTTTCAAAAATGTGGTTGTTTTTTGCTTCTCTGTGGGCTGCTCGAAACTCTCACGAAGGTATATTGTCCTTGTTGGGGTCGTCTCCTACGGGCACACGCAAAAAAAATCTTGTGTCTAAATCCTTTTGTCGTTATTATATTTTGCTTTCGTATTCCTTCTTTCTGCTTTTATTGCACGCACGCATGCATAAATGAAGTGCAGAATATTAGGTTGCAAATAGGAAACAAAATATGTCAGCGTTTTGAGTGATCCTACTTGTAGAGAATACAAATCAGACCTTTTTAATTTTCGCACAGCATTCGAGAAATGGAGTGGAAATATGAAGAGACATGGTTATTATTATTATTGATAATATTTCGTATTAAAATGGCATTTTTCCTACTTCATCTTAAATTGGCAATTTTGCATAACCCAAAACTGGTAGCAGAAACTAATAATTTAAACTTTCCTAGAAAATTTTGTTATTAATGTACGTACATAGGTAGTAAGTTATACGAAAAAGACACGAATGCAAAAAAGAAATATACACAAAAGTATCTGAGCATACAATAAGTCGAATGAACGAAGGGATCTAATTTGCTTCAATTTTTGTGTTCTCGGCGGATTTTTCTAGCGGAAAGGGTTTAATTTGGTTTAATATTTATGCCTAAATGCTATAAAACCGTATCGAAGAATAACATGTAATTTGGC
>JAHZNB010000057.1:0-13525 GCA_027744295.1 Callyntrura guangdongensis | reverse complement strand
TTTGCAGTTAAAACCATTCAAAGGTTGAAAGGTTATCAGTGCTGTCGGGAGATTACACGAGATCCATTTTTATTAAACATTAATTCAATGATGAAATAGAAATAGTGCAAAGTTGCAGTTATAAAAAAAGAAGAGTTGTTGTGCAATTTTATCCCAGTTTGTTTTTAAACTCAAAGCGAACGATTTCCTTGTTCATTTTCCAAATGTTACTCAAACCTGTGATAGTGCTGCTGATGCAGTATATGATCAATGGTGTTCTGGTGTCACTTCTTTTTGGTAAATACATTCTTCCTATTCAAGTATTATCTCGAGTTTTGAGGCTCATCTCGCCCTAGTTTCTAAGCAAAAGTGGTACATATTTTGTTCCAGGTGACTCCATCGGGGAACAACATCCCCCTGCTGATCGCCAACTATTCCCTCCCAACCTGCCCGACTTAGCAAATAATCACGATTGTTCATTATTAATGAATCCCAACTCAACAAGCTGTTCTCTCAACTGTCCCCTCACAAAACACAATTCCAGTGAGATTTGTCGGTGTCCGGATGGGTTTTCTTTATTGGGGGAAGTCAGAAAAACGTGCATTCGCATGACATGTCATTCCCTGAATCAGTTTACTTGCAACAATGGGATGTGTATTCCACAAACATTTGTCTGCGATGGCAAGCTAGATTGTGACAGTCACGAGGACGAGCTCAATTGCAAAGATAATTATTGCCCAGAGCTGTTCTTCAATTGTGGGGGAGGACAGTGTATTTTGGGTATCGTAACCTGCCTCCAATTCACCATGAAACTTATCAACTCCTTTCGTTGATAAATTTAAAAAGATAATGGAAAACTTTGATTTGTTAAATAGAAACATGGGTTTGCGACGCTGAAAATGATTGCGATACGGGCAAAGACGAGATGAACTGTCCTGATGGTAATTCAAGTGAGCCAATAAAGGCTCCTTCAACTTTCATCAACACCGTTATAAAGCCAACGACTTTGCCAGCCACTGCAAGTACAAATGATATGAACATGTCGAAAGGCGACCATATAACTTCTAAACCCACTGCAATCCCAACTGCCGCATCAATACTTTCTTCAACACCGTTATAAAGCCAACGACTTTGCCAGCCACTGCAAGTACAAATGATATGAACATGTCGAAAGGCGACCATATAACTTCTAAACCCACTGCAATCCCCACTGCCGCATCAACTTCTGAAGCGATAAATACGAATACATGGCGTACACCTCCATTGATAGTAGAAAATGACATATTTGTCAGTGTTTTCATCGTTTTCGTTGTAGTCATGTTAGTTCTCGTCCTAGTTGTCATCCTTATTGGAATCGTTTTTGGTTTGTTGCGTATTCCAAACTTGTTTAAATCAGGACGACCTTGGATGTCACAACGGTACGTATATTACTAAATCAAATCCTCTACTTTGTCAAAACTTTCATTATCTTTTAAAAGGGAACATGACGACGACGCAGGTACGAGCTATCATAAAGTTGACAGTGGGACAGGGTGGCAAGCTCTCAAGGACTCACCGGAATTGACGTCTAGAATGATCCGTGAGCAAGTTTCTGAGGTAAACCTTTACGAATACATTGCGTACATAACCACTGATGTTTACAATATCCATTGCACCTCTTGCCAGGATCATCGTTCCAATATAGGCGGCACTGCCAATTCGTGTGTTTTGGAGTTGGAGAATGTACACTATTTTGAAAATACCGATAATAGAGGCCTGGATTTTGTGTCAGTTGAAGAAGATGAGTTGTTAATTTCCCCTGTTTGATTAATTTGTGTCCTTTGCTGTATTCAATTTACTAGTTAGTTTAGTTATTGAATAATTGACTGTGTTGAATGAAATTTTGGTGGGATGTTTTCAGTAATAAACGCATCAAGTTACACAATCACTGTCATTCTACGCAGTCTCGGGAAGATGGGGGCTTAGGGCTCATCTCGAGGGGCTGAACGGGGGATTACAATTTTTTAAATGACAACCATAGCGGAAACTTGGTATACATAATAGAAAGGTTTGACGTTTTGCAAAGTCATCACAAAAATAGGTTGTCACCCATTTTCAACTTTCATATAAGCATCACCAAAGTTAGTAGTTTATGCCAAAAAACCCATTACCTATTCAAACTTTCAGTATTTGTAAACTAGGCTTTATACCTCTCATATCTCTTGCTATTATATTATATGCAAATAAGTTAAGGGGAACAGGGAAGGTACCCTTGAGTTTCTATTTATTCGATTTTTTAACAGGTAATCTTAAAAGATTACAGGTGTTGTTATTGTCATAAAACTACATTTACAAAAGATGGTAATTCCGCTATTACAGACACTACCCATTTCAAAACTTCAGTTAAATTTCCAGTCTTCTTTTGTGTCATTCATTTGTTTATTTGTACTTTATTCACACCTCAGCAATGCTACGCTTAACCATTTTTATTACATTTTTTGCTTCTTACTTCGCCTTATGTGTGTCGTCATCTTGTTCCACTCCCAGAAAACAACCAAAGCTGCACGTACAACTGGCTCGGAGAAGTCGCAACAGCTCTGTCGATGGAGACAGCAAATGAACGGGTGGTGACCTCCTGGCATCAATCTCAACTCTCCGGGAGTTTCTTCCACATGTCTGGAGTTGCCGTTGTAAAGCATAATTGTCTCGTCTGACATGCTTCAATTCTTGCTCTTGGTCATCCAGCAGAAGGTGAAGCTGCTCGAGCTGCTACAAATGTAAAGGGCAATATGGACACGATTTTAAGTCTCCAAATATTCAGGTTTTCTTTAAAAATAAGTTTCTTAAGATTTACCTGATCCTTATTCCTGTTTTCTTTGCAAAGTTCCTTAATTTCTTCCGATTGCTTGTAGTTAGCTGCTTGCAGCTCTTGCGTGATTTCCAAAAGATTTCGCATACTTTCCGCCATGGCTAGTTCCAAATGTGTGGTTGCCATTCCAGTGGGACAAAACTTGTTCACTTTATATGCCGTTTCGGTGGAGTCTTAAATACAAACTGAAAAAAACTCCTGTTTTGTGTTTTTACTATTTTTGCCAGAAATTGTTAGTACAAATTCAGGCATCAAGAGTCAAAGACAGACTGCCAAATAGATACGGTTACCTGTTTCTACCAGACCAGAGGGGATGCTTGAACGCACGACTTCTATTTATGTACCCTTACAAAATAACTCAGAAATTCGATGCGAACAAGGGTTCAATATACAACCATGCATAAGCCATATAGAACAAAACCAGCACGTTCTAGCATCTCTCCCGAGGTACCTTTGCCACAGCTGAACAAGTCGTTATTGAAAAAATTCCCCTTACCCAAAAAAGAATGAATAAAGTTGTTTGTTATTCTCGCGTGCTTTCCCAATCAATGTACCACTTCTTCACTCAACGTTTTCGTTTCAAGCTATGAATAAATTGGTGAAGAAGCTACGTCTGCCATAAAATCTTAGTTTTCAATACACAGTTTGGTTACTTAGGATAGGGGAAATGTACTCGCAATGAATAAAGTAAGTCGTTTGTTTCATTCCATTGTTTTAAAAGAAAGGCTAGATGTTATACTCATTTTAAAGTGTATTAATTTCTTCTTTCTACTATCTATTTATATGTACGACAACATGAACTAATACTACCGAACAAATATAAGACAGAAAGGGTTTCATTATGAAACCATAGTTTTGGTGATTTCTTGGAAAAAAAGGCAATCTAAGTATTTTTGTAACTTTTGTAATATAAGAGGAGTTGTAAGACAAATTTTCCAATTTTGTCGGAGAGACGAACAAGTACTACAGTTATGGTTTGACGTATTTCCGGACACATTTTATTATAAAAAAGGTACTTTAATAGTAGGAGGACCGTGATTATCTTTAACTACCAAGTAGTGAAGTAGCCAGGTCACAATGTACTTATCCAAGAATAGTCAATCTAGTATATAAGATAATAGATATGTTGGAGGGTTTACAGTGAGTTAACATGCTGTGAGGTTAACTAACATTTAAAATGGGTATTAATTAAAGTCAAGATAACAAAAAACCAGAAGGTTATTATTATTATTTTGTTAACGTTTGATTGTTATTATTTCCTGGATAACGTATTAAATGTGTACAACGGGTTGCATGGTATTCCCATTACCCATAAAGTAAAGTCCACAAGCTTACATGCCCAAAAATCGTATGTTCAAATGAAGTCAAATTATTGCCGTTTGCAACTCACCTCAAAATCTTTGGAAATTCTCTGCTATGTTTAATACTGTACTTCTGCCGTCGGGGAGGGGCAAACAATTGTAAAATCTTTCCGTTGGGAGTCAACCTTTTATCCAGGTGGTAGTGAACTGGGTGTCGTAACATATTTAAAAAATAGTTGTTGTAGTTTTCCTGAAGGTTTATTACTAAAAAAGTAGCTTAATCGCTGCTATAGAGACGCCGATGAAAGCTTTGTATTGATGCAAACGAGCCGATTAAATTGATAAAACCTTGTTATTTGGGCTTGTCAGTCGACCTTGTATCGCTATACAAAATTTTAGTTAATTTGGCTAAAGTTTAATTTTTGACCCAACAAATGACCCCCGGGGGCATACCAAATTTGCTGAAATGGCATCCCAGAGAGAGATACCACTAACCTATTCACCTGTGTACCAAATTGGAACTATTTTAGTTAAAAGTTTAATTTTTACCCAGAAATGACCCCGTCGGGGTCAAATAAATTAGCTTAAATGCTACTACCCTAAGGTGTGTGCGTCAAATTTGAGCCAAATCGGCTGAAGCATCTGACCTGTAGAGTGATGACGATGACAGACGGACGGACGGACAAAAAAAGAGACAAACACGCTAATCTCAATACTCCAATGAAACAAATTTCATCTGAGTGATAAACCTTGGCGTGAGTTGTAGAGAAGAAATTACAATGTTTTTGGCTGAGTACTGTCAGCTATGTCGGCTCAGGAATCCTTTATGCACGGGAGAAGGGTGGGAACCCTTGTGTTCAGTTTTTGCTGTAGCTTAAATTATGCCGTTCTGCTTACCTATATATAAAGTATATTGTACAAGTATACCGTACTATGATGTTTAAGTAGCCGGGAGAGAATCGGTCAGAGTACTTATTGAATTCGTTCACTCGTGTCTGTCCGGCTGGTCGTAGGTCACGTCGCCTATTTATCTGATAGCTAGCACATAGCAAGGGTGTAGTTAGCTAGCTCAAGAATTTGGGGGAAGCACAACCTAAAAATTTTAACAAGGACTGGGGTTCGGACAAAATTCTTCAAAATTTTCATTTCGTGTACAAAATTATGGAAACCCAGGGCTCAAAATATAGTGAAAATGACCATTTCGAAGAGCCAAATTGTCAAAATTTGGGGTTATCAGCGCAGCGTTCATGTTTCCAACAAACCACGTCAGAAATCGGCTAATTAGTTAGAAAAGTTAGCGAAAATCTCCCGAAATTTTATCAAATATTTTGTAAAATTATTAGTTTTTTGTTTCGCTGGCCATTTTGAGGGAAACATGCCACTGGTGCCCCCTATCTACGCCGGTAATAGATAGTAATGACTTTTTCAAAGTTTGACCAGATTGGTTGTCCCACGGGGGCGTTAAAATTGTAAAATTGTTTCCCTTATAACTCTGGAGTGAAACCCAGTGAGTTTTGCTAGACCTAGTTGCTAGACCTAGCTAGACCTATCTAATTCAGTCGGGCCCGACCTATCCAACGAGGTCTGGATTCTCGCTAAACTTTAGCCAGGATAGGTCTCGACTAAATTTAGCTCATGCATTGGAACCCATCCACTAACTTTTCTTGCAATAAAAACCTGGACTGCTCAGAGCTGTCTAGGTTGTACCTTTTTGCGTGCAGTATCAACCCAGCCATTGAAATTTCTCAACATCGCACATGACAATACTTGCGCGACCATCGCAGCATCTTAGCTGAGAGCATTGTGTTTACAGCGTAAGTGCCGTATGCATATGCTATACATTCTATACATCATACAACATAGTCGTGTTGTACGCAGTGAGGTGTAGTTTGTGCGGCTGGTCAGTCAGCAGTGCGGTACTTAAATACACTGAGGCCTACGTTGTATTATGTAGCCCCACTTTCTATGATTTTTTTCAACTAGACCTAGTTGCGAGAATCGTATCCTATCCTAGTTAGAGCGAAGTTTCCGACTGAATTAGCTATGTTTCTCCAAATTTTTTTGGAAAGGTCTAGCCAGATCTAGCAGCGAGGTTGAGTAGTATCGCAGCCATGTAACGCAACGTAGCTTGGATTTCAATAGGTTTTCGGCAAACCACGCGTATCAGGACTTTTTAAAATTCATTACGCAAAATTTACTTAAATTACCTAATAATGACGAGAATCATGTTATGATGTCAGCAATGACGTAATAATAACAAAAGACATAAAATTTACAAATGAAATAATATATACACAAATTACGCTATACAACATATTTTTACAGAAATTATAATAACCACTGATCACTAACGTCGGCTACTTTTGCCACCGATGTTAACATCATCGGTATATTAAGCTTTTTCACGAATGTTAAACTAGACCCCAACATAAGTTCACTACTTAAATCATCTCCTTATACCCATATTTTTTAACCGGTGATACCGCCAACTGTTCTACGTTCGTGTTGTTATTCTGTAATCTTTCAATTCACAATGCAGCCTAGAAGGGATTGTTGAGTGTTAACAATTTATTACGATTTTATTTTAGAAATTCGTCGGTTATGTTGGTGTAACCAAACAAACGCAACTTTGGTTAGGTTTTTAAATTTTATCACGGTGCAAGTAACTGTTATTAGTTATTATAGTGGGATCCAAAGGGTATTTATAGTATGATCTCAGAAACCCAAAAAAAGATTGAAAATTTTAGACGTACACAATTTTTTATGTAAACCCAACCCAGTCAAGGTTACCGATGCTTGGTTATGGTTAAAATTCATAAATTAATATTTTGTGATTTTATTTCAGGATTTTACCGTCATCCCTAAAACTGTATCCGTTGATGTTTTGATTTCTTGATGTGGACTAGAACCAAACGAACTATTTCAAAATGCCCCCTCGGAAAAGACAACCAGCATTATTTGTAGATACCAAGTCGACTTGCTTTCTTTGTTTACAACAAGTGGTCACAAAGTACAATGGTGAAGGACAGGAAGAAAAACAAGAGCCATTTTGCCTCCGGAGTATTTTCAAATTACTTCAACTAGATCCAACCAAAATATTTAATCAAAATCAGGTCTTAGAGCCGTTGATTGAGGGAGACAATCTGTTGAAGTCGGACATATCGGCGGTGTTCTGTCCAACATGTCTTCAAGTCGTTACGCAAGTTAGCAGTTTGTTTAGTCAATGGGAGGTTTTACAAATGAAGCTGGACTTTGCGGTGTGTAATTTTGCAGAGATTCTGCACAGTTCCGAGATGGATCCTAAAGTAATGGCGGAATTTCGAAGCAGGTTGCTTGTACCAGGCGAGCTACTTCAGAGGTGTATGGCAGATTTGATAAGGAAGGAGGCATTAAAAAAATGTAAGTATAAAATATACTCTTAACTTTGGTTTTGTTTATAAAAATTAAAAAACATTTTGCCAATATTTTTGTTAAAGTTCCTAATTATTACATTTTTTGGTATCTGCTTCATTGTTTGAATTGTTGCAGGTACTGAACATTTGAAACCTTGTTGGCCAATAATGCCATGGGTCTCCGACGCTGAAGCCGAAAAGGATGTTACTTCTGGAATTACTACTCCTGAAGTCGTTTCTTATGACATTTCTGCAAGTAATACTGGAACCGTTTCTGAAGACCGTCCGGCAACTGTTTCCGGAAGAGTCGCTAAAGCCGCTTTTAGAACACAGTCGTCAACCTCAAAGGCCAAGGTTGCCAAAGTGATTAAACACCCCACTGATAAATCTACATCTTCTGGTAAAAATTAAAATGTTACTTGTTTGGAGAATGTTGTTAAACATTGCATGAATTCACTTGCACAGTGTACATCTTGAATCTATCTTGTCAGTTACAGGAAAGAAGGTTCTGTCCGAACCCGGAGCACAAATTTTCCAGAATACTTGTACGGCTTGTGGAAGTCATTTCACAACTAAATGCAGCCTGGTTCTTCACAAACAACAACACTGTGAATTCCGACCTGGTGGTCCAAGATATCGTCCTTTCTCAGAAATGATTCTACCAGCGTTCCCCACTCTAACTGATTTACTAAACCGTATGCCTCGAACCAGTGGAGAAGATGGCGAGGATGCACGCTTGTGTGTACTTTGTTCATCTCAGAACAACAACCAAAAGTTTACACAAGAGGGTGACCTTGTGAAGCACATCTTTACTCACCATCCAAATTATTTCTTTGCCTCTGTGAAACGTCCCGATTGCAGTGATGCCCGGTTCCAAGAATTGTGTGAAACGGTACTTGAAAACGAGCTTTTGCCTCATCGGTAACGGTCAACATGAAAGATACGGTTTCATATTTAGTTGTAACCTATGTCCAAGCACGTGCAAAGATAAGTGGGCTATGTACACCCATATAACGAATGACCACCGAGATATTTGCACAGACAAATTGATGGAATTACAATGTGCCGACGACCGCTCCAGTGCTATGAATCTCAAGAATGGTAATAGCCGGTTTTCTCAAAAATACTCTTAGTTAATAATAAATGGTTAGCGTACGTTTATTAAAGTAATTACTTTCGTAACTAAAATGAATTAACGTTTGAAAGTACTTCGTAGATCATTACATTAAGACAGTATTTACATTAGGAGTTTCAGGTCAAAAAAGGTGCAAAATGTAGAAAATAACATCAAATATAAAATCCTTTCTGATAACTGTAAAATGTTAGCCGAGATAATTCGTTTATAAGCCTAAGCTAAAAATGTATACATTTGCCTGGATAGACTCATTTTCTTTTTGGATATTAAAATGACAGGTCCACACAATTCCTTATCGAACTGATTATTTAGGCACATCATATGATTATGTAATTTCCTTCGATTGCGTCCGGCCTTCCGGCCGTAAGCACGACAACCCTTGAACAGAAAGGAATTTAAAATTCTTCGGAATTTTGAAATTCTGCTTTTGACAATTGATAGGTAATGTCATTAGCTAGGATGAGTTCGAAGATGGGCATTTGGAGTCAACCTCTTGGAGTCAAACCTTGAATATTGTTTCGCTCATAACTTCGAAACCAAAATCCGTTTGGGATAGGGTTTTTTCTAATAGACTATTAGTAACAAGGGCTGTAAGATATATAACCATAACATCTTAGTGATACCTTTTACAATAGAAACAGGAGACATCCTTTTATTTCTTTAACTTAGAATAACAAGAATGAATCAACTCTCTTAAATGTACTAGTATAAGTATATCAAGTTTCAGCCAGATTGGTTAATAACTTTGGGGGCCATAGGTCAATATATCATAAGCATTACATTTTATGGCATTTGATATATGCACTTAATCAGTTTTGCTAACGTCAACGCTGAATGAATGTGCATACTTTACAGTTTGCCAGACTTTTATTTAATAATTTTAGGTATGCAATAAATAAATTTATTTCTGAGGTAATTTTTAGAAATAAATACCGTGTGAAAAATGCTTTGAAGTAATAAGATTATTTTAGAAAGCGTTAGTGACAGGAAAAAATCATTAAGAACTCACTCGTTAAGTACTGCCGTCCTTCAAAGTCGTACTACAGAGGAATCAAGACAGGAATCACCGAAAGTTTCGACCAATTGCAACCCTCAAACAGGTCGCAGTAGTACATCCCCAAAACGCAGCATCTATTGCAAAGATTATGGTAAAGTGTATACAAGCCGGTGCAGCCTTCTGCGTCACCGTAAATCCGAATCCCGCTACCCCAACGCCAACCAACGTTTGTCAATGAAAAATAAAAAGTCCACAAACGCAGAAGTACTACCACAAAACGTGTTGACGTGCCAGAATTGTGCTGTTGAATTTGACCTTGAGAGTAACTTACTCGAGCACATTGATACCTGTCACCAAAAGAAAAGGAAACGTAACCTCGACGACGGGAAAGTCGGTGATAGATGGGCCGGTTTACGTCAACATATTAGACGTAAGAACTCCTCAGCTCCCCCAAGGAAAGATGATCCTACGGAGACTGTTGTAGCAAACGGACCAACTGAAAATGGCAGTGACGACGCTGTAGGCAACGAAGTGCCAGCGACTTGCAAAACGTTTTGTGAGTTTTGCGGTTATACCCTTGCTAGGGTCAGTAGCCTCTTCCGTCATCAGAGGCGTTGTTGTGATGGCCAAAAAATCAGTTACCGGCATTCGACACAAAGAAACAAGATTTTTACGAAAGTGATGACACCTTGCTGGAGATTATACCGTAATGTTTGGAATAGAATGAGTGGAGGATGAACATGAAAAATGAAATGGTAAAAATAGTTACTCTTTCCTCGTTTATCGTTTTTTACTGTCACGTACCAACATTAGCGTGTTTGTTGTAATTTTAAAACAACAAGTTTAATAAAATTTAAAAAATACATAATTATTTCACCATACTTTCTATCTGCATTCCTTCTCAAGCCTTTCCAGGGGGAGGGTAAGTTTTGCTTGGAGCCTGAAAAGTGAACCACAATCAAGATTTTGCTGCACAATGCCGAGATATTTGTGATTACCGTATATCTATTTAAATTGTACATGACATGACATTAACAATTAATACATTGAACTCCCAAACTTCACGTCATTGAACCTTGACACAATAAAAGTTCATTAGCTTGCACTTTGAGTTTATTTTGCAAAGATGGGATTTTTACTTATGGCTAGCACAAAAAAGACAAAACGTTGTACTGTTTGCATCAGATCTCGATTCTATGAATTTCTGTGCGTTTAACGGATGTGATAACCACTACACGTGAACTTTGGTGATAAAGGGTCTATTCAAATTGTAACTGAAATAATTATAAAATAATAATAATAATTAAAATATATAATAAAACACTTTCACAATAGCTTTTGTTCTTAACACAATAGTCCATTAAAAGACTAATCGATATTTGGCCAAACATTTTGGGACAACGTAGGTACTCAGTGGGTATATAAGCGTTACACGTCCCTCATTTCCAACCAAATCAAATACCACTGTTTCAAGACGACGTTAAAACAAGTGAAAGTCGAACATCTATACTTCCAATCCCTAGGATTTGGTTTCTGAACGTTGATTTGATTATATATTTTAAGTATATTATGTATTATACCAAGCGAATGTATTTAGTATCGCTATAGTAAAAAGAATAAAGTTCTCTGAAAATTTTGTTTAATTCTTCACATATGTATTAATACCGTAGAGATTTCTTACATGCCCAAAAATAATTTCCACTGATTTTGCGTATATATTTATTTTAAACGGAAACTGATGTTTCGGCTGTTAGTACCATTTACTAAAGTTAGCACGTCATTTACGTCAAGTAAACTCATGTTGGGGAACGCATTTTATTGTTCATGATACGTGTGCGTGGTTGCGGGAAATGTGCACTATGTGTGTGTAATGGATAGCTTGTATGTTGTCTTGAAGTGTTTTTTGTGTTTTGTCGTAAGTAGGTCAGTTAATGTTATTCAAAATAGGGCTTTTTGCGGGTTTTGTATATAAATATATTGTAAACTTTAGTCACTATTTAAACCTCACAACACAGATTTGCACTTGTTAAGTAATATTAATTGATAGGGGATTTATTTTGCTACAGGTTGGTGTAAAACCCTTGCTTGCACTGTCACTCTAGATTTTTTAAACAACGATTTTCACGGAGACAGAATTAGTTTATATTGCCATGTGTATTTCAGCAAAGCAAAAAAATGAGAATAGAGTTTCAAAATTTCAATACGTTAGTAAGTTCAAGAGTTATTGAATCTAGGAACGGTACAGGGTTGAAATCAATACAAAAAATGCAAAATACCTGACATTTAAGCATATATATTGTATATAAAGTAGCCCGCCATCAAGCTATGCAAACAGATTACTTATACACTTGTGGACATATCTCTAAGTAAAAAATATTTCAAGTTTTAATGTGAACGTTTGTGCAAAATTAATGAAGCGTATATAAAGTATATCGCAGATGTAACATTTTAAATTGTTTAAATGTCTTAAAGTCAGCAAAATCTTTTGTTACGAAAACTACTGAATACGTATGTTAACTGTGTTTTTGCATGACCACGTTGTCATTTATCATGCAAATTGTTTTGTTAATTTGATACAACATTTATGAGAAATTTAACTGCTCATTCTATATTATAGTCATACTTCTAAAATCTGCTCAAAATTAAAGAACTATTTTCAAAAATACATGGTAGAAATTACATTTTAAAACAATTTTTTAATAGTTTTTGTCAAATTAGATAAACTAAATTTCATAAATTGCATTATTGCAAGAAATTATTGACGTAAATTTTCCAATTAATTTGTTTCCGTATCATCATTATACCTCTCGCAAATTATTTGTCATAAAAGGAAGTTAGCCAAATGTTGGCATACAATGACACAAAATCCACGCAATATTGTCGCCAAAGTTGGAAGGACACATAATGTTGTCATTAATGTGATTCGGCTAGGGCCATATTATGATAAAAATAACTATATATATAGGGCTATCTGGGAATATATCTCCAATAAAACTAAACGGAAAGTCTTGAAGTCTGGTTGTGTTAACTATTCAACCAGCTGTAAATGAGGTAATGAAGGAAAACTGTTTCAACTAATCTACAACCTCATCAGAAGGAAGCTTGACAATAGGCGCAAAATACCCTAACTTCTCTAAGTAAATAAACATCCCAAAGGAACCTCTTCGCGATGTTACTGCTAACACAAATTGGAATCCTGGCGCTATTGTTGAAATGAAAAATTGTCCAATAACTACTGTAGAAGTAGAAAGAAATTTCAGTGCCCAAAAACTCGTTTTAGTATTAGATCCACGAACAAGCATGACAAGTGATAATTTGGTATTATACTTCGTTTGCAATTTTATATTTGCTAACGCAAGTAGAATATCTGGAAACAGTTAGTAATTGCTGTATTTTCGTGCAAACTAAAAAGAAAAATTCGTAACGTTATATTTTTATGTTTGACACGGTCTTAGGACCTTGACTTTCGTAAAATAATAAATTGTTGTACTTAACGACTTAAAAGTTATTGACATATTTAATGAGATACTTTGATGATTTTAAAGACATAATGACATACATAAAAAGGTGTTTTAGTGACATAAAGTGTTTACATTTAGTCATAGAAATTTTTCGCTACATAATATGCTTTCATTTGAAAGACGATGTTAGAAAAAAATTAAACTAAACTTAAAATATACGTACACATCTTTATTATGTACACACCTGGTGCCGTTTCTATTATTGATTTTATTAACTTCAAATGTTTTATTTTAACCCGTAACAGAAAGACAGTAATTACTACGAGTTAGAGGTGAAAATCCGACCCGACAACCCGATGGGTTTCTCGACCCGACCCGACCCGATAGGGTTGGGTCGGATCGGGTCAGAGGA
>JAHZNB010000056.1:0-12362 GCA_027744295.1 Callyntrura guangdongensis | reverse complement strand
TACTACTGGGAGGACTTTGCTCCGGGGGGAGTTTGAACCGGGAGAAGTTCACACACCGGGGGGAGTTCACACCGGGGGGAATACGCCTAGACCCGGTTGTGGGTGACCATTTTTAGACCCGACAGGGTTGCTTCTTAGTCCGTAGAAAAAAGTAGGTTTTTGCAATTAAACCTTTATTTCCAAATTTAGCACACTCATGCAGACCCTGTCTGGTCATTGTTGAGCCGTGGTTTCCATTCGTTTCGTACCGTGGAGTCAGGGATACATTCTTTCCTTTGACCCAGTGGGTATGGGGTCGGATCTCTAGGGTAGGGTAGGATATAGGTATGGGTTGTGAAATAAGGCTTAATTCCTAAGCAAACGTCTCATTTCCAAGGATTTTTTCGAACAAAAGTCTTCATTTTTTAACCCATTTGGCTGATATATGTTACAGTGGTCGCTTACTAACGAAAAATAGGATAGTTTAAGTGTTGAAAATGGGCATTTTCAGCCCAAATGGGGGCAATTCTTATTCCACAGGAATAATATTTTTTCGGCAATACAATCTTGAATAAAATTCAATACGATGGGAAAAGTCTGGCACCAATGTGACCATTTTCAGACCCGGTAGGGTCTTTTCTCATTGACCAATCATTTCGTAAAGGTTTAGGAACAATGAGAAACACGGCGGACAAAATCTTCAGTCAAAGTGATCAGTTTAAACTACATTATTCGACCTGTAAAAACTATTAATTTTTACCTGAATTTTCTTGCAGATCTTTGCTAATATTTTCACAAGGGTTCTGAATCTACATACGTTAGCATATGTTAACCAAAATGTTGAGTCATAATGATATTCGGACCTTACATGGTCACGTCTTAGTCACGAGTAATATTTAACTTAAAAATATATTCTTTTTTCAATCAATTCGGCTGAGATTTTTTACATGAGTTCCGAAACCAAAAACCCATGTTTGCCAAATGAAACGGCCATAAAGACCATTTTCAGACCCGATAGGGTCTGACAATGGTCCACATGAAATCACCCTAACGTTTGTCTCTAAATTTTCCTGTTCGAGAACGGATCTTATAAGCTAGTTTTAAATAAATGTAGGTAGTTTACTTTGCTGGTGCATGATGCGGTATAACAAGTACAAAAACAATAGCTCATTATTGTAGTATCAGTAGAAAATGAAATAAATATCATAATATCATAGAAAATTTATACTAGTTAAACCACATCATACACCAATCTCGTGAATTATGTACCTACATTTATTTAAAATACATTTTGGTCCATCTTTTTGTGGTTCTGCACCAAAAGCGGAATTTACCGTTATAATCAGGCGCAAAAGTTGATTCTGGCGGGTCTATCAAGGAGAACCGAAAAAGGGTTATACTAATGATAAATTACCGAACGAGAAATTATCTAAAAAAAATCGCTTATCTACAACATGGGCAAATAAGCGACGAGAAATTATCTAACAAGAAATTATCAAATGAATGCGTTATCTAAACAAAAAATTATATACAAGTCAATCATTGATTGTTTTATAAAATATCATATAAAAATCTACATTTGGTCAGTTTGTTGTTGTAAAAGCTTTTTACGTTGTCTACTACTCCTGGTAGTTACTGGACTACCCAAATGTGGGAAAGACCTCTTTCTTCTTTTTCTGAGTGGCGCAGTACTGTATTGTAATAAAGAAATTAACTTAATATATTGTAAAAAGGCCGGACCAATGTCTTTCACCAGGCCGGACAAACTAACGATGCGGCGCTGCGAATTCTACGTATACAAAATTTGCTTCAATAACAATAAGGGAAACCAACTATAATGGTAGTTTTTTCCTTCTGCAATAACTATAAGTCTACGATGCCACGACTCGACTGCATTATTGGTTCGTGGAAAGTTATCAGTTACACGTCTGTCGTATATACTCCAAAAAGCACTAGGACAACGGGGGCATTCATATGAGCTACCTATTTATATACGTCCCTCTAATATATTCATAAAATCTTTTTAATTCGCTTTCAATTTCTACATTAGCATATTTAAAAGTAGATAGGATAATATTAAACGCTCTTAATGTATCATGAGGAGGTACAAATGGTAAAACAAAATAACAAATAAAAATACGATGTTTTGCATAGTTTTAGGTTTCGGTATTTCATGTAGATAATTTCTCGTTCGGTACATTAGCATTTATATATACTATCGTGTCGTTAATTTAAATTTATATAATTTCTCGTGTAGATAATTCGTGTTTTAGATACTCTTTTCTTGCTCTATTTTCGTGTATGTAAGGCTTTTTATGTTCTCCTTATTTGACCCGATTCTGGCATGGCTAACCAAATGCCATCGGGAAAGTGACACTTCAAAAGTATACCTCGTGGTCCGGAGACCTTTGCCCCCTGCATGTCCCTCTCAACATGTGGCATCATTTAAACTTCAATTCGCCACTCTTTAATAGTAGTACCTTATCGGAAAATGCGGAAGAGTAGCATTTCTCATAATGACTGCACCTTCTATGACGACCATATACATCGATAAAAAAATATGAAATTTCGAAAGTCTGTCTACATTCCAATTACTATTACTTCGTTCTTACCTTACACTTTTTTCCTTTTCCCTGCTGCTTGTTATCAAAGCAAAAACCGAACAAGTTGAACAAGGGTATTTCTCGAAGTTTTTCAATTATGCAAATCTCACTCATGCTTAAAAGTTAGAAGTTATCTAGCATTTTGACTCAAAGGACAATAAAAAACTATGTGATACAAAATAAATCAAAAATATCATGCTACGAACAGCATAGTACATAATTCGCAACACAACTGTTTTAAAACAGAAAACAAAACGTTCTTAACCGTGCATTTCAGAAACTTCAGTATCCGCACAAGTATGAAAGACAGGCTAAGTAAGGATAAGTTTGCTTCCTTTTACCAAAAGTATCATAAACTGAAAGACATTGTGATTTGGCCGGTATAGCCAAGTCACAATACACATGTGATGTCAGGTCGATGTTCCTCAGGTGAAACGACTTAAAGTGTTATTGGATTTTTCCAAGAAAGGATACACTAGACAAACTATTTACCAAAAAACATTAGTAATTTTTAACATTCGGGGTTTGTGGAATCATTGGCAATTATATTTCTCAACACTCAGTGTAACATGGTCTACGATATCGCCTTCTAAAATCTCCAAAACTTTGAATATCGTTATAATGTAACTGTATCTATACGTAATCTAATTCCCTATTATTCCATGTATTTGCATTTATTCACTAGTATTTAAAAGGGCTAAGTTACAAAATAATGAACGAAGGTGCAGTCGTTAAGACATATACTTTAAAGCACATTATAGACAGGTGTAAACGTTAGTAAACGTAGAACGTAAATAAATATAAATATGGGCAGTAAAAAGTAGGGGCAATGGTTCAAATTATGAAAAGGAACGCTTTAACTACTCACTTTTGGGGTCCTTCCAGTTTATAGCAAATAAAAACGTCAAAGAATAATTTTTAAATTCCATCAAATTTGACGCAATATAGTTTGGTGTAACTTGGACAACAGGCAGTGCTCCAAATTCTTCATAACGTCCCCATAACGTCCTTCCAGGTTGGTATGCATTTGTGGAGTACTGTAAGCAAAATCCAGAACAATAATTATTCTAACCTATCGTCAAGTATGTTCCCTCAGTACCATTTAATAATAATTTTGTTTGTTTTCATTCGTTACCTGATCTGAAATTTCATTGCTTTCGGCATTACATGTAAAAAGTAATAATGAAATGCGAAAAACCAGCCCTGTCAAAGCTGAAATGCTCGTTGGTAACTTCATGTTAGTTGATTCATGATATTTTAACGACAATGCGAAACAAAGAAGCTTACATTGTTAGTTCAGCTGATCAACTTGTACTACAAATAAGTCCGTTTCTAGACGACAGTCATACAGGGGTTTTTTACTTGTTAAATAGAAAGAAATAAGTACAAACTGTGAGAATATCAAGTAGGCGGAGTTTTGTTGTTGAAAGCTCATCAACATCATCAAAAATTGAGTTTTTAAATTGATTTCCACATTCAACGGATGCTGTTTGGGTTTTTGTGGTTTTTATAACTCATCTCATTGATTAATTTTTATCAAGATTCTTTTATGGTCACAGTTATTGTCACTCAATTTTTTTGTAACACGCAATATACCCGGATGTATGAATGAACACAAACAACGTTGGCACAAGTTGGTTTGCAAAGTAAAATCATTGCACTAACATCTGCATGCATTTGTGGGAAAGCTGACATTTGAAATAGCAGAACATCTCACAAATGTAGTTGTAATAAGGTCTTAGCAATGATTTTAAAAATTTGTTCATTTGGAATATTGCCGAAAACTCGTGAAACCGAAGTGGAATATTTCATGAAGAAAAACTTGTCGTTACGTACTAAAAAACTAAATGCAAAATATATCACTCTACTTTATTGATTCTAATACATTGTTTTGTAAATAAATTAAACCAACTTGCTTAAAATTATATGAAACTCAGAACGATAAATAGCGTGTTGAGTACATTTAACTTAACAAAATTTAAACAGAAATTATGACAAATCGTTAAGTACGATCTTACCAATCCAACTAGCTAATCTCAATAAAATTTCAAGTTCTTATCTGTATTATGTAAATGAGGGTTCAGTGAATCCCTGTGAAAAGGTTCTGATCGACATCGTTTGAATAATCATTTGCAAAAAACGTTTGAATAAAATATGCTAAGTGAGCTTAAAATTTTGAATAGCACTGTAGCTAACCTTAGCCTTGTCTTTCGTTCCTTAATAATTGAACCTGCAACCCTGTTTCAAGGGAACGGCTTAGGCCTGTACCTCATTTAAACTGTCGTAAGTACTCATCACGTCAATTAACTAGTAAAAATGATAAAAATTGGCATAAAACTCGGTAAAGGATTTTTTAAATAATGGAATAAATATTTTAAATCAGGTTGTCATTGTTGTTCTTTTACACTATATTTATCTTGTCTTAATTGTCCTCGAGCCAACAAAAAAACTACAAAGTACGCACGACCCACCAGTCTCATATCAGTCATTCAGATACTTTGGCTGTTTGTCATAAAAAATAATCATAAATCAAAATTCATTGTGTTTGATCTCCAAAAGACNCAGAGCCCGGATTCAAACTCGGGGTTAAGGGGTAAAACCGCACATAGGCCTCAATTTTACCCTTGCTCCAGTACAGGGGTAACGCTCGGGGTAACTTACCCCGAAAGTTTGAATCTAAGCCCAGCAGGAGGCTAAGTTTTTTCCATAAAAATAATCTAGGAACTACAAATTTTTGTCCACTTCTTTTGTCTTTTTGTATTTTCTTTCTGTATGTTAGTTCTTAAATACGTAAGAAATTTCAAAATGGAAAGTTACTTTGAGATTTGGAAGAATTCCGTGAATGTACAATAAAGTTAGTTTTAACTTGCAGAAACCAGTAGTGACCATAGACTTTTGGCATATAATATACAATAATATAGTTTTAAACCTTTTACATAGAATAGATATTGCACTAAAATGCCAGGCATAAATGTTCTATCCAGAAGAAACCGCTAATATAATCATGCATTTTTAACAAAAGTGTAAGTCAGCTTGGAATCAAACCACAAGTCATCTCGAAATCCGGTTGAGCTTTATTACCACAATACTATCGCTGTTCTGTGCAAATTACTCACAAAATGATACTTTGTCTGTCATTTGGATGTATGTATTATGTTTTGCTTATAGTCGTGTTGATATTTGATAATTGGCATTTATACATTTCTATGACTATATGCAACTCATTAACAAGCAGTCTTAGCAATATACTCAATTAAATTAATTTGTGTACCATTCTCACGGTTTTACTTTTATGTTGTCATGTGCCTTATGATGCCATAACTAATTCAGTCTCCGCATCTCTGCCGTGACTTTAGCGTGACTTTGGGGTGATGTATGGTTTTAGGCGTTAGTTGAAGGCGTTACGGTAGTGAGCTGGGTGAAAGGAGAGAGTTATTTATTTGTAAGGTAAAACCCAAAAAAGAAGCAATGCTGAAATTAATTGAAAATAAATGGTAATAATAATACCTAAAGTTCACGGACAGAATAAAATATTTAGATCAGAGAAATGTGACTGACTAATTGAGAGTTTCTAGGTTGAAGCCAATTTAAAGGATTTAGCATAATTCACACTTCATAAATAATATTGAATTTCATTTCATAAGTAACAATATATATGAATTAATTTGACAAATGCAAATCTTCTTTTGTGTGTGCAATAGTACCACCAAACTATTTCTGCATTTGCTGAAAGGCACTTCTTGGTTGTTTATTTTAATATAGGTAGAAATGATTTTAATTGCACCATGAAAAGATTAAGGAATTTCTGAGAACTGCAGAGATGAAGAACAGCATAGGTCACAGATGGATGTTTACGAATGGAATTCGTCGAATTGTTATGAGGAGTATCAAACACCTAACATGCTACCCCATATTTTCCAAAACTACGTTTCAACCTCAATTTCTGGCTAAAGTAAAATTCCTTTTCATAGCTTTACTTGTATACGAAACAGTTGCATGCGTGTTATATACCATTTTAAACCCCATAAAATGGAGACGGACGCAACTATACTCACAATTCAGATCACGTTGATCTTGGTTGTTTATTTTAATATAGGTAGAAATGATTTTAATTGCACCATGAAAAGATTAAGGAATTTCTGAGAACTGCAGAGATGTAGAACAGCATAGGTCACAGATGGATGTGTTACGAATGGAATTCGTCGAATTGTTATGAGGAGTGTCAAACACCTAACATGCTACCTAATATTTTCCAAAACTACGTTTCAACCTCAAATTCCTTTTCATAGCTTTACTTGTATACAAAACAGTTGCATGAGGGTTATGTACCATTTTAAAACCCATAAAATGGAGATAGACGCAACTATACTGACAATTCAGATCACTTTGATTGATTTTATTGTATTACTTGATTCAGTATAAACTTTTCCAACAAGTGACATTCAATTGAATATATGCTATCATCTACTTTACAATTAGTCAGAAAATTAATTGATCATTGCCGAGACGTACCCATTAAATCGACGAGGGGTTGATAGAAGGTTGAATGGAACAAGTACAAATAAAAAGAGTATTGAAGTTGTGAAGATGTGAAAAGTACCCTTGTCGTTTTAATTGAACACGATTCTCATAATGTTTGTTTTATATTAAACTAAATATATTTACTCTCGATTCTGTGTATAATGGACGCTTGCTTTGGTTAGGAACGCAATTTCGTAGCTTGAAAATTAGCTTAGCACGTATCGTGCCCCTGGAGTACCACATCATTAGACAGCAGTTAAGATCTTTTGCAACTATAACATGCATGAAATTGCGTGGCAAGATATTTCTTGTCAATTTCTATGTATGCTTTCTGATGACCTCTTTAGATTTGTATTTTGCACGTTCCCAGACGTCATGGACATAAAAAATGGGTTTGAAGATACTCAATTCTTTGGGAAAATGCTTACTATGAAAGTGGTACAATTTTCAAAGTTAACCGTCACACCAATCATTATTTAGTATCAGTGTACGTACGAGGTACTCCATTGAACCAAGGGAGTCCGATCCCCAATAAAACAACATTTTCCTGTTAACTCGTACGCGTAGATAAGATTTAAGTTATGCCCGTTTTCTCAAACCCGGAACATCTAGGGATTCAAATGTGGTTCAATGATATGCGTATCAAAGGCTTTAAATGTATTTGCATGCATGGTTTAAGGCATTGGCTGCGGAACAGGGATTTCGAGGGGGGGTCAGCCCTATCCTGTAATGTTAAAATAAAATTCAGGGGGGATTTGACCCCCTCATCCTCCCCTGTTCCGCAGCCTATGGTTTAAGGTGTTCTGGTAGTAGTTTATTTATAAACTACATTTTTCTACATTTAGTTTCACATTACATTGCATAGATGGAATTATACATTGATCATTTACGTGTACTGGGTATCCTTGCCCTGATTTCTTTAAATGTCAATTGTAAGTGTTAGACACTGATAAAAATCTATTCAAAACTTGCACACAAATCAAGTCATGTATAACAGGACACAAAATGTTAAAACCCCAACATAAAAATAAATGAGAGTGAGAGGGCACGTTAAATCGTGCATTCAACTGCGTTTATTACCTATGTTATGTATATCACTGGAACCTAATTTGAAGCACAAGTTGTCCAGGGTGCACGGTTTAAAAAGCGCATACGAGTTGACTAGAAATGTTATTTTAAACACGGATAGCAACTTTTTAAACTACCACAAACTATGCACATTTTCACTTTTGTATACGGAAGGTAAAATTTTGGGCATTTTTAATGCCACAGTAGGATAACTGGTATTCAAACAGCTATTTTACATTTTTAACTTTTTTTTGACACGATGTCTGTTTGTTTTAACATTTTTTCTCTTCGAGAACTGGTCCTTTCAGGTAGTATATAATTATCTTTTGTTTAAAAAAACATTTCCATTGTTCAATTGTCTGCTAAATAATTATGGTTGGTTCTGTTGCATAACATGTTGATCAATGATGTTCTACCTTCTTGCACTACTTTGAAACCAATTTGGCAGAGGTGATTGTGAATATAAAAAGTTATACTTTTGTAATCAAAATGCACTTTCTTCAATTTTGCATCGCAATAACGTCAATCGTTTTAATTGGTCCAATATTGTCTACTGAAACTTCCTTATACGGATACAATGACCTGGGCATGACAGAGTACAACGACAAGAATTTTGGAACGTTACACTCGATGGACAAGTTAGTTGAGTGGTCAGCCAGAGAAGAAGATATCTACAAAGTGTTAAAACCTCGACTGGCAGACCTTGAACTAGAACTAGAATGGATCGATCAGTAAATTATTACTCTTTTTGAACTCTACTTTAATCTGCCAATAAAATTGTTTCATCTCATGTCCATCATCATTGCTAATTTTGTTTTCTACTCAACCTGAATAAAGGTACATGGCCGATTATGAAAGCTCCTCAATGAATGCTACTTCCCCCGAAAACTTACTAGTTCCTGACACGCCTTATCACCGTGGAAGGGTAATTGGTTCCAGCGCAATCCTTTCCCATATGATGATAACCCGTTATGTTACAATCATACAAGAGTTGCGAAAATTACTGTCATCATCCGACTATATCCAACATCAAAGTAAAAAACGTAACCATACTTGACACTCAGGCTCTGAGCATCATTTTAAAAATTTACGTATTTTTATTATTTTATTTTAATAAAGATAATGTGCTTCGAGAACTCCATATCAAACCTACCATTTATCTTAGCGAGGATCCTGCTTCCATTTTTTCAGACCCGACAATCCCAACATATCCCAGCTGGAAAGATCTTCATGTGTCGTTTTGGGGGTTTGTACACATTAACGAGATGTACTCAATGACCCCAGAGGAGGTAAATTTATTCAGAGATTTCCTTATTCTTTTTGTATAGTATTCCATAATAAAGATTTGCTTTTGCTGTTGTGGTTTACATTATATTATGTTGACGGGTGACTATTCAGATACACAATGGGACAGCAATGGAACAAGAAAGAAAAAGTGGTGGAAAGATGACTGCTGCCTTGTGCGCTGAAATAGCTATTTTTGCGTTGACCAATGACTACTACTACATGACGGTGGAATGGTTAGAGTTGGCAGAGAAAATGCTGAAGCAAGGAAACGATTTTTCTTTGATTTCTTTGGATGTGGTGCGAAGTTTATGGAAAAATTCTGTTAAAACGGTATGAGTAGTCAACCAACGTTTATAATTATACAGCGGGTTTAAATACGTGAGGTTTGCCATTTAATTGCTCTTTTACAGCATAACAGAAAATGGCATGATACCAGAAATATACAAGTGATTTACAATACTTACCTAAAACCCATTTCTGAAAACGCTCCCGCTCGACATAGGGAACGGGGACGGGAATTTTTGGTACAACGATATGGTGGCCAAACTGGAAATAAGACTCTCCATTATGAAAACTTTCTAAGGCTTTGCGGCAAAGAAATCGGCACAACTGCAAGCTTCCAGTCTGTCGAAGTAAAGAAACATCTAAGATGCTACCTGGAAAAGAAGTTACATCCGTATTTTATTTTAAACCCGGTAAAAACAGAGCAAATATCCGATTATCCGTTTGTTCTAATACTGCATGACGTGCTAGGAAATGACACAATTGAAAAGGTGCAAAAAGAGGCAACAGCTCCGCAAGGAAATTTTGAGCTGATTGGGAATGCAACGTTAATGTCTCTGTTAACAAAGATGAAGCACCGAACGTCTTCCTTCGTATTGTTACGAGAAGATAGCAAACTGGTAAAAAAGTTTAATAGAAAAACGGAACTGTTGACAGGGCTTCAAATAAATCAGGATAAGGATGAAAACCTTACGGTTACTGTGTACACCTGCGGACGTTACTACACTGAACATTTGTAAGAAAGTTTAATTGTCTCATATTTTAAACTTAATTTTCTGAGAGCAGATCAAACATCTTTAATTTTTTTCTTAAACAGAGATGCGGTAAGACTTTCATGGAAATATGGATTTCAAATATATGCATAAAACGGGTATATTAGGTGTCGCATATTATTATTATAGAGTTCATATGCAAGCGAGCATGATAAATACAAGAGAATGGGAAAACTTATAGTAACCATAAATGTAAAGGATGATAGGATTAAAATCCTTTTTATTTTCTCCATGTTTCAAATTACTGTGATTGTTTTTCGTTGTCTTAGTTTTACCGTGCTCATTTGTATAACAAATAAATTCCGTACTAATTTGAGACACACCGTAGAAATTACAAACTTGTGCAGATTTTAATGTGATGTATGTTTCAGTTTGATTCAAATAATTTCGAAGATATAGATCCACTTGTTCGAAAACCGGGAATTGGGAATCGCTTAGCCACAGTTTTATATTATGTAGGTTGATTTTCTCTTTAATGTTGCAAAGTCAAAGCTTTGAGCAGCTACAACCATTGAACAATCATATGACTGGTACTTGTGTAATTCAGATTGAGCAACCGGAAGCAGGCGGTAGCACTCCATTTTGCGAACTGGGCACATCAATCCGTCCAAACCGTGGATCAGCCATATTTTGGTTCGTTCAAATGTCATAAAATACTAATTAAATTTGAACTTACTGTAAACCCCACGATTTTGTTGCACAGGATTAACTTGTTTCGAAATGGTACTGAAAGAGGCGACGTCACTCACGGGGGTTGTCCAGTTCTCCGTGGAAGCAAAATAGGCACAAAACTCATTTAACAAATTTAACTTAATTATTATTATGGCTTTATTACAAAAATTTAGTACAGACAGGTTAAATGAGAGTACAATACAATATCTCTCCACATTATAAATGTCACCTATTGGAAAATGCAAGATTATTGAAAGGTTTCTCGAAAATAATTTTGTTTTGCAGTTATCAACCGCTGGATTGCATACAACTCTAACTTCCTCAAATTCAAGTGTTCCTTGAACCAATTGGACTAGCAAGACGTCGTAGTCGTAGTTGTAAGAACATGCTTGCAGCCGTGCGCAAAATTTTAAAAACGTCAACAAGAGTTGTAAAATCATTTTCATTCTCTGTTTGTCAAAAACAATTTTTATTCCAGGCAAAAGTAAAACGGACACACTTTTGCGAATCGTCAAAATAAATGCGATTTCAGAAAATGTATGAAATTTGACCACCCGAGTCTACATAATTCTTGGACACAAAATCTGGTTCCTTCTCTTTCATCGTAAAGAAAAATTTATCATCGTTAAGCATTCTCTTTGTGTGTTAATTTTAAGGCAAAAGTGGAAAATCACGTGTCCTACAACTTCTTATACTCGATCAGAATTCAGCTTTTCACCGATGTCAATAAATAAAATTTCTTATGATTGTTCTGATATAATATGACGTAATAGGAGCTAATGTGAGCTCAATTTAATGGAGAAACTATCTAATACTTACATTGTAAAATTTCTGCAACCTTATAATATGAATGAACAGAAGACAATCGTGCAGTAGTCGTTAAGATTTTAATTTCGGATTTCTATGTTATCATGATGTGGATAATTAGCTAAGTAATTATTGTTATTGACTTTTTGTATCTTACTCATGGTATTGTGCCATACAAGAAATTTTTTGTATTTGAACACATACTGTAACCAATAGATGGGTTTGCTTTAATAAGGCTTTTTTCAGTTATAAATCAGATCATTCTGTCAGAACTTTTTTCGTAGTAAAGAGATCTTTCTTTTAAATTTCTGCCAGTTGTACTGTCGTTAGACTTTCAAGAATGGTTGTCTGTCGACTCAGACTGTTTTTA
>JAHZNB010000055.1:1507-47471 GCA_027744295.1 Callyntrura guangdongensis | reverse complement strand
ATTATTATTACAATACCTTTACTTTTACACAACCAACAACTTCATTCATCAGTCAATGAGATGTCAGATATACATATCTAGTAAGCAGTAATACAAGATGTAAAACATTTTCTACGATTGACGATTAACTGGACAATACAAAATAGTGCCGTATTTGAATATGTGCTCTATAACGCTTAAAATATTATTGGTCGTCACGGAATGCGGTTACAAGAGTCGGGCAAGTTAAAAACTCTCACAACATCGTTCTACACGGGTTATATAAACTTAATTTTATGTAATAACATTAACTTAACGATACTAAATGGGTGGCATTTTGTGACTCGTCTCTCTCATACTCTCATATATTTGATATTGTATTTTGTCAGTCTTTCTATTTTTCAAGGGATAAAGTTTGACTAGTGAAGAAGTTACGGTCATGAAAGGCGATTTAACGAAATAATCATCGTCATTATAATCGCGCGCCATACGATTTTTTTTAGCCTTGTGTTGTGTATTACCCCTATTATTTTGTGTCGGCCAGTCGGCCCTTTTCAAAACTGTTTGAACAATTTTTATGCTTTTTATAAACCGATAAAGTTAACCCCTGGGACTGGGAGTGCATACACATGCCTACGCAAGTATCTACATAGTTGCTTTGTGTGCGTGAAAAATGGACAAATATTCTCGTATCTCTCCTTATGATCTTAGTTCACCAAGAGAATTACGATTATTACCTTACCCACTGGTGGGAGCTGCTATTTTCTTGGAAGGTAGAACGGTTATCCAGGAAGGCCCCTCGATCCTATCATTAATGTAGCATACATCACATAAAAATTTGGTTTATCTGTTTCGTCCATGTAATGTATATAATATAAAAGGGAAGAGTACAATTCTTGATCTGGGTAAATATTATTCAACAGCGACTGATTCAAGGTTAAGAATAATATTAAAGTGGACTTTCTTTTGTTACGTAACAAAAATATCTAAATTGTGTAGTATAACCTGATAGAGGATTAAAGCTGCATTATATCATACATCATCAGCTATAAAACCGTGACAAATTTTCTGGAATTTTTATACTTAGACATAATAATGACTTCACAGTTTCTCTTTCGTGAGATTCAGAATCAGGATTGAAGCTATCCAAACCTTCCGAAAAAATAGTATTCAGACTTTCAACCGATGAAAATCTGATGATGACATTCATCAACAATTTTTATGCCTGTATTATACATGCTTATACTATTCGTTGTGTGTTCTTCTCTTTTCTATTTATCCTACCAGGATCATAATCATACTGACCGTGGTATGTTGTCGCGTGATTCGCACGAATTTGGAAAATGGAACAGCGGTAGTTACCCGACTGGACCAGAACAACAACGAAATACTCGTTTAAACAAAAATCGTCTACTCATATTTTTAAAAATATTTATACAAAATCTGGCTAACCAGTTAACCAAAAATTTCAAGCAGAACTGAATCAAATCGTGTGTCATGTCTAGCCATCGATAAAAATCACGTCGTTTCTCCACTCGATAGAAGCAGCATGTATGTTCCGTGCGGTACGTGAATACACATGGACATGAAAATATCCAATGCCGGTAACTACCTAAATTGAATTTTTATAACGAATACTAAAGCTCGTGTGGTAATAAACGTTATAGCGTAGTGTTTAGGTCGTTAAACAAAACATATCCCGGATTGTACTGGTGTTTGTGTAAGATGTAAGTTAATAGAAAAACCGGCTGAACAAGTGAACAACAAAAATAAGGAGCAAAGCACCAGTAACATTTAGAACTTTCATTATCTTCACACAACAAACACACCGGATGGAATACGTGCGACTATCCCTTCGATAAAAATCATTTTCCTGTACTCAACATGTACATTTTGTTACTACATTACCAACAATAAATCAGGTATTAATTACCGTATGTACAAGATAATGAAGACATTAAGACTTTTTTACTTCAAGCAACATAACGCTTACTTCCCAGCATGTTCCGTATAAGTTGCGAATGAGTTGTGTTGAATTACCTTGAAGTCGATCTGCAATTTTATATATGTAAACTGCAGTATTGTGCTCTGAAGATATACATATTAGCCATTTTTATTTTGTTTTTAATTACGCATACCGTGAAGGCGTGAATTCAGTCTTCTATACTCGTACAGGTTATTTACTCAAACTATTTTTGTTGTCTGCTCTCTATTATTCGTATCCTCTGCAAAACAAAATGATTAAATGTTTATTTGTGATTGGCACTTACTTTCTTCGTGAGTTTCGATCAAATGTTTAGGTACGTTTTTGGCAGCGTTGAGTGCTCCCGGTGATCCTTTCATGATTTTCATGATTGTTTTGCTCATTCATTCTACCTCCTCTTGTGGGTATAATAACAGAGCTCCTCAGCTTTTGTCCTTTGAATGAAAACAACATTCACCACCATTTTTCACGAATTACTTTGAATTAACTTTCTTCGTCAAGTTTTTTGTTCTGTCTTCTCCAATCGCAAACTTTGAAACCCTAGGGGTTCCAAGGCGGACGGGACATGACAAACGGGAATTCGTTTTTCTTCACTTGCCGTCTGTCTTTCTTACGAATAATTTTTAATAATTTATTTGACGATATCACCGTCACCCTGTTTGCATCTTTATTGCGATATTATGCATAATAAAAAATAGACATGAACAATAACCAGTGAAATACAGGAGAGCGCAAGCGAGGAACGCTGAAAGATAGAGAGAAATGTGTTGGCGTGAACCATATATACTGATGGGGGGACCTACCTCTTAGATTACATCATCATCATTCATAAAATGTTGGCAAAAATGTAGTACACGCACCAGAGAGTAAGGGAGAGAGGCAGAAGTAGACTTTACACAGAAGCAAAAATTATGATCATCAATATGCAATCAACATGATGATTATGATCATGTATGTTTCAACTCTTCATGATCATCACCATTAAAGAGCCATCAACCAAACCAACCCCTTTTATGAACACAGAACACACACACAAAGCCCTATACGACAGGCTGGTAACATTTGGCAAGAAATGATTTTATGACACTTCTTCACTTCAACTCCACACAACTCACCTAATAAACCGGTGTAAAGTGTATTTGCCGTATTAACAAACATGCAACATGTATACCTATATGAGTTGTATTTGTATTCATAAATGTCTGGCTCCTTAGCGCACTACCAATGAACTTGATTTTTTAACAAAAAAGCTTTTACGAATTCGTTTGAGTATTTTTGCAAATCACTGGCATACCTAAACAAAAAAGCGAATAACATTATACATTGTTTGTGCACATGTGCAAGTGTGACATAGGTGATGATGATATATACATCATGTACATTAAATGGCGAGGTGTGCAAGAAAAGATAAGCAAACAGAAGAAAAGAGCAGCATATGGAAGCTGTTGGTGCGATCCGATGATGGCAAATGGGAGAAAGAATGAAAGATTTTACATGCCGGTATGCCCATAATAACCACAAGATTCCTTTTGAGTGTGCAACATTTTTTGCTATTTGAGACAGTCTCGGTGAGAGTCATTTATGGAAACACTTTTTTGAAGTATTTATGCCCGAACACAAACTTCGCAGCTGAGGATTACATAACTCATTACCAACAACCACATCACTGCTACTGATTGCACACCACACACAAGTCAAGTTCTTTTTTTTAAAAAAAATCTGCGGCTGACGACGATAATAATAACAAGCTGTAAGTGCTCTTTGAAGTAGAAGTGCAAAGAAAAGAAATGGAGATATTTTTAGGGAAAATGAGAAAACACTGGGAATAGACAGGTTTGTGTAGTATAAGAGCAGTATATGTATAATATATGTCGGTGTCGAAAATGTTTGCTTTCGTTATGAAGAGTGTGTAAATTGCTTTGTTGGAACAAGCGGAAAAGTAAAAAAGGATCTTGATAATTACAAAGCGCAAGCGAGCTTTGGCAATCAGCATTTATGACGGTGAATGTGTTAATTAACACGTTACAAGCTATGGCATTGATTTCACCAATTAAGCTGTTCTTTGTTCCCTTCTCTCCTGTGTATATGTGAGCATACTGAGGAGACCGTCAACCTTTAATGGCGTCAGCTGTCGTGCTTTCAAGAAAAATGTACAACAACACTGAATTTAGAAATTCTTACAGGAAAAACTAGTTGAGATGTAAACGCATACATGTTGTTTGTGTCTAGGGCTTGGGCTCTGTCGAAAGAAGATGGGATAATCAAGCTCATCATCATCACTTAAAGTTAACATGTTATCTCTCAGGTTTTTACCTTTTTGGGCGTACGCACTCTCACAGTTCAATGCAACACGCTGTAAAGTCATTCATACGCATTCATACTATATTTGTGTGACTCTCCATTTCTCCCTCTAGAACAGTATTCACGTATTCATAATAGTAATGCCAACATTTTTATTACTTTTCTACGTTTCTTGTTGTTGATACACAAGTCGTTATATACACTCGTTGTCATTGCAGATCATAAAAAGAGCTATTTATGGTTATTTTTTTCTCCTGAGTATAACTTTTATCCAGCCAGACTTATTTTCTTACAACTGCCAGCAGTGCACTCAACAATGGTGTTAAATATTCAACCAGACAAAAAAAATGAGCAGTAAGTATCAGTCGCACAGACTCTGTTTTGGCGTGTCACCAAAAACAATAAGATGCACTTAAAAACTTTGCAGTGTCGGCGCACCACGAAGACGAAATACCTAAAAATATCAACATTCTGTGTTTCTTTCCAGTGTTAAATCCCCGGGGATTTAAGTACTAAAACAAAACCATTATTATTAGAACTAAGATGGTGGGTTGATTAGATTATGCTATACACAATGTCATAAAAATGTAAAAGTAATCTGAAGTGAACGTTGGTTATTACGAACGCGGGTGGGAAAAGCACTTTACATTGACATTTCTAGTCCAGAATTCCTCTGCTTCAAAACAGTGTCAAGTTTTTTTACTGACATGTGCTTTTAAAGGTGCTGTATGCATCCATCAGTACGCCCTAAAATCTTAATAATACCTTACTTTTACTTTATAGTTAGTTCTTTAAGATTAAAACGTACGTTCATAATATGATTTACATGTAAGCAACAAAAATGTTTTTGTGATGTATTGAATACTGGGAAATTGGAGTCACAGGAAGTTGAAAGTATTAGAGAGCCTGCGTTATAACTTGCAGTAATGCCACGGCAGAGTATTTGAAAGGAAACAAAAGATGAATGAAAGCAGAGACATGTTTCAGTCCTGTCATAATAATATTTTTATTGGCTATTACTAACTTATTACTTTGTGAATGTTTGGAATCATTAAAATTTTGTGTATAATAACAAAAATGGTTTTATAATAAGACGAGCTAGATGTTTTTGCTCAAGTGAGACATTCCTGGGCTTGAAAATGTAATTTCAGAGGAAAGAAAAGTTATTACAATACCCAAGTTGGGTGTCATGTTCAGAATGGTGTGGTGTGTGTGTAGCATGAAGCAATAAAAATTTCTACATAAAAATAAGATTTCTGTCTACTCGTCTCACAGTTTGTACGTGGTGCTTTGTGAAAAGTACTTTTACAGAGGAAAATAAGGGAATCTTTAACAGTCATTCTCTACGACAAGAAATTCATTTTTAGTGTAAAACGAAAAATTGGGGATAATAAAATTTAATTTAATGGCCCTGTTCATTTTTAGCTTCATATTTTTCTTCTTTTATACGTACATAAAGTTTGATTTTTCAACGCAGGCAACATACAGTCGCACGTCGTATAAAAGCGAACAGATAACTATGCTGTGTAAAACCACTGCTAGAAATAAGGAGGGCAGTCAAATACAGACTAGAACTTGTCATATGTCATATAACCAAAGACAGCTTTCTTGGTAAGGCTTATCAAGATATATAACTGATTTTTTTTGTAGCCGAATACCGGCATACCGGAAACAACGACCAACGACATTTTTTAAATAACAAAATACTAATAATTATTGTAATTGTTTCTTGTCATGAAAATTAAAAATTAATATTGACTGTTAAACTAAAAACCTAAATATTTTGCATCCAAAAAACCTATGGGAAAACTGTACATTAGGTCTACATATGAATTCATCACTCAATTTTTAAAAAATCATAAACGTACACCTTGGGAAATAGGTATAACTGTCCAACTTGTGAAGTAATAGAAACAACACACGAGGGGTTGAGGGGTTTTCTTTAAGACAACTTTTTTTCTTGTTTTTTTTTTGTACGTAACATCTCTCAAATAGCCTGGCAGGTGAGAAATTCCATTTCACCTGTGATAAGATGATTACATGATAATGATCATCATTATCTCAGACCTTAGGTGCTCCTCGCCCATGCTGATAATGACTACATTATTTTCATCGTCGATAAAAAAACAAAAAATGAATGAGTACATACATTATTATTATTATTATTATATTTCTGCGCAGAGAGTAGATACTGGTAATAACTTTATTTTTTATCTTTGTGGTATCAGTCGATTCCATGGTTGGTCCGTGTACATGCCAGCACTAAGCTCAACAAGCAATATATATACAGTTATAGAAACTGGTACATAAGATATAGATACACCATACTTGCATGTACATGTACATAATATGCACACGACGAATAAGATGATTCCGGGGAGAGCAGTGCATTAAAATCGTAAAAAGTAACTATGCATTTTTTGTTTCACCACGAACATCTCCTGCCTGACAATAATAATGTAATGGTAATGATGATGATACATGTACACCAAAAGTTATATTTTATTACAAACTTTCATGTGATGAGATACCTACACACGTAAATACCAGCTTTGTTCATTTTGCTGGGTAGCTAGCTGAAGGCTTATATAAAGGAGCCTTCCTGACAATTTACCCGAGACCAATTCAGCTAAAAACGTACAGCGTCCGCGTCTGTGTGGATTCATTTCGGCTTGCCACCACCACACACGACACAACAACTTCCATGTTCTTGTCCCAAGATTTAAAATTGAGATGCAACATCGTGGTTGACGGAAAGAAAAAAAAGCCAGAGTTAATCATTTCACAAGAGACCACGGGAAAAATAGAATGCAGATATGTGGTTTCAATGGCCAGCCACGAAGAGAGAAGTCCGTCACATGCAGAAAATAATAGCATTGTTGTTTTCTCCTTTTCGGTTGGACTTCTTGGTGTACATCATCATCATCATCGTCGTCGTCGTCGTAGAAGAGAAGGGAGATTAAGGTGATGAGTGTCCAACTTTTTTGTTGCATTTGCTGATGCATACTTTTGTTATGAAACTATAAGAAGACGGTAGAGAGTATATTTATGATTGTGCCGAGATTCGAGACGGACGTCGTTTTACTGAATCACTCTGGCTGGGATGTAGTTGAGAGTTGAGGATCGCGGGCATTATACGTACCTGTATACCCATTACATTTATTTACGTGCTCATGGGCTATGGCTATGGGATGTTGGATGATTGGCTTTAGATGATGATGGATAGAGAGTGGCTCCAAGTGTATTAAGCTTACAGTCATCTTGCTTCACTGCTAATGTTGAATCAATGTGAATAGTATTACCAGTTGAAAGGGGAAAATAAGCTTGGAGACGACAATTGCCATCTCCTTTGCTGCCCAGAATGGTTATCATCATTTTAAAAGGCAGCTTTTTGTTCTGTGTTATCCAGCTTTTTAACAATAATCAATGGTGCATTGTATTGTGTCTCGCTGCTAACGATTTGACACGCAGCCTTTCATGAAACGAAATTAACATGTTTAATCCACCGTGAAAAAATCGCATTCATGCTCGGATAGACAATAAGGGTGAGAATTAGGGGACCAAACATTAGAATGACTTGTCATTATAAAATGCGTCCCAATCTTTCTGTTTTTGTTTATCTGGTATATAAGTGTTGATTGTATTTAATCTCACATTGAAACATTTTCATTAGGAATTTATTTTGAAAATGACAAATCAATGTCTTGTCTTTTTTTTCTACACTTTCAAGTTTCATGCATGCCTGTAAATCCGAATACCAATGACCAAAAGTGTGAAATAAACAAATTCAGAGAAAATTCAAGTTTAATGGTTTAATAGATTATCTTTATCTTTTTAACATAATTTTCGCCGAATCTGAAGACATTAAAGATTTATATCCTGACATAAACGCTGGCCTTGAATGGAGAATCCGCAACAAACTCCGGGACTGGCAAAGTGCCAAATAAACGGGCAGTATATGGCTTACTTTAGTAGAAACATTTAGTCTGGCACATTTTTTCTTTTGCTGCTACAAGACATTTAGCAACAAAACACGGTGCATATTGTAGTGTTGTAGTTTTGGAGAAACAGTCAAGTACCCACACATGTATAGGTGTTAATGTGATATTAATGCCAAGTGGTATAACAAATAGCCTGGCCATGAATGCACTGAAGCACATTATTAGATACATTTTATCGTAAATAATGACTCGGTACGCAACAAGTGTCTTCTTTTCTGAAAATGTGAATGAATTGCTGTGCGTTTTTTGTAGACTTGTTACTTGTTACATAGAAAGGCCCACAAACAAATGGGCTACGAGGATTTTCTGAAAAGGCATATTTTACGATGTAATAATAAGATAAGCACATCGAAATCCTGTCTTTATTATATAGCCCTATTTAGTTTTATTTCCTTTTTGTGCATGACGATGAAAACATCAAGAAAATGAGAAGAAGGATAGGTATATCAGTAATAATAATAATATGCATACTTCCATATACCCAGGCAAGCTAGTAAACAAGGTAAAAGCAAGAATACTTGTCGAGCAATGCTCATCAGCTCAGATTATCGTCTTGTTATATTACACACACATACAACAAGACAAGAAAGCCGAAAAGCTCTTTTGAAAAGTTTCAGCAAAATAATATGCACAAGTGTGTGTGCAGTTAGTGCAGTATATATGTAGGTATATTATGTAAGCAGAAGTATGATTATGATTATTGTTATGTTTTTGTGTATCGCGTTGGAAAAATGAAAGCTTCAAAAAGAACAAGAGCTTAAAGATGCCATAAAACAACTTTATTAGTCTCATCCTTCGTTTTATAGTATGTTCATCCACTTATGGAAACACTGTGTATAATATTATTGCTATTACCATCTTATTTGGGCAACATCTTTCATCAAATCGATTCTTTCTTTGAAGGAGAAGTGTTGTCTGTTCTGCTTCAAGACGCATGGCGGCTGCGCTAACGACAAGACAACAACGGAGAATGCTGCTTATATTGTACGGAAGATTTAGAGAAGAATACGGAGTGAATATTTATATGATTACAGGATTTGTCCTCAGTTTTATGCAGCTATAGTGCAAGTGTGGTGCTGTTGAGGATGAAACAAAATTGCACAAAATATATTTTGTATCGATAGATTAAGTCATAACATAACCTACCTGTCATGCTTAATTTGTGTGCTATTTTCACTTTTTCTGTGTTGTTTGCTTTTAGCTTTTATTTTTTAAAGATATATTATTGCATATTGTATCGGTAATTCATGAGCTGTTGAATTTCGTGAGTAGTTTTTACCCAAACTTGTGGTCAACATACATAATACAAATTTCTTAAACATCTTGATGCAAAACCACTAAAGACTTCATCGAATCTTGTTCCGTTTTGGTCGTAATCATTTACGATTAATCACGAGCAAGCTCTTCTTATAAAAAGTAGAAAAAAATTTGAAACAACTTCTTGGTATCCTATAAAAGTAGAGATGACCAAGAATATATCATTTCAAATGTGATATTGCTTCAATGTACTTTTTCTCTTTTTGGTTTTCCTTTGGTAATATTGTCTTTGTCTCTGTTAAAACTGTGATGATGACATGTGACCAGGTTGAGCTAGGTGTCAGGTGGTCTTGTTTCCTTTGTTGCAACTCCATGATTAAAAAAAGTCTTTGTATACCTAATAACTTTTATTATTACTTTTCGTTAGAATATAAGCTTTCTCCTCGGTACGTGTATTTGTACTGCTGTTTGCTTTAAACTATTAAAACGTGTTCTCGCCACAAATTTTGACAAACGTGAGGTGTATTAGTAGTAACAGACAGGCATGATGCATACCTGTACTTAGACGCAGTAGTCTAGAGTCAGACTGTATGTGAATATTTTATGTTAGCTGTAGACAATATTTCTGTGAAAAGGCGAAGGACAAGAAGAACATGTGTGCATGACAAGTATGTTAACTACATGAAGGGTTTTATTTCGTCGTTTTCTGCCAACCAGCATGTATTTACGATGACATAACCCATAAAATTAACAAGATTTTTGAACATAAAACTGTTCTTGGTGATGCCACTTGGACTTGTCCCATTGATTGTAAAATATTGATGAGCATTTTTCTCTTTCATCCCCCTCCGTCGGTATCCTTTCAGATGGAGAAAAGAAAAGAGGAAAATTCATTCTAGCCCGGAGATCGACAACAGTAATGGCAGATTTTTTTAAAACTCGGAGCATCAAACCTAAATTACTCGCCCCTAAACGACATGTTTGATGAAAAGACGCTCTCTAGCGTGGTTCCGCTCTTGCATGGCTCATCATCATAGAAAACACTTACGAGCACATACACGTTTTTTTCACTTGTTTCATATTTTCCTTGTGGCCCTTTTTATCGATGAGTGCTGGGAATTATGTCCTAAGAAGTTACATTTTGTACTTTGGGATATATGATGACATGATGCATACCTCACAAAAGGAATCCATTTAAAAAGCCGTTTCGTTAGGATCGTATGACTTATTCATTTAAATTATGTGATATATGGACGACTGCGTACTTTATTAAAATCGTTAAAGTATTACATTCTCAACTTCAATTGAATTTTATGGAAAATTATATGTAGTACCTTTACTTCATGTACGTACAGACAAACCAATGCTCATGATTACAATGTGTGCTGCTGATAGGCATCAGGTAACTCAAATGGAATCTAATGAAGCATAATGACGTGCGCAGCACAACCACAGGAATGAAAATTAAGAGATCAAACGATCACACAGGTAATTTGAGAATGTTACATTCAATGCACCTACCAACAACCAACCACCACAACATATAGTCACATAGCATGGTAGTATTTTAAGCTTTGCTCTCCCTGAAAGGAAAAAGAATGCATAAAGCTGTACATTTTTCATTCTGGATTCATTTTGTGATTGTGAGCAACTTTTGAATCTGGCTAGGGTGACGGTGACACCATATCATTTTGATGGTTTGTAAAGCATTTACCCACTACATATTTAACTCAAAGGCACGAAGGTGTCAAATTTCCAATAAATTCCAATGAGATTTAGATGAAGAGAGAGAGAGAGAGAGCGGGAGAGAAAAATGTAATTCATCTTGTGAAACCTTATCAAACCGGATTACGGAGAAATGTTCATTGTATTTAATAGCGTGCATGACATTGTTAATGGAATCTGTACATTGTCCGACCGTGTACAATAAATTGTCCAGTACATTAGCCCGTCTAACTTGTTGCAGTGCCATGATGATCATGAGGAAAATATGTTTTTTATCGTACTAATAGCATCCATCAGAATATTTTAATTCGAACAACACGCAAATCGAAAGTGTACACATATTCAATGGCACTGTAGGTTATATATGGCAAAGACGAGGGAGGATAGATTACACCACATTAAAAATAATGATACAAAAATTGAAAATAGACCTGCTAATAGCAGACTGGATTTTGTGTAAAATCTGCTTAAAATGTATTTCTGTATCATTTATCTAAGCGACTTTATTTTTTCCCATTCTACGGTGTTAATCAAAAAGGTAAAATAAATTGCTTAGGTATTTCTCACTTGTCAGTTCAGTGTATTTTGGCAGACAGCGCAGTCAGCTAAAGCCAGGGCGGCTCGGCGACTATACGTTAAGCCAGTATAGTGTAACTTTTTTTTACAAAAGGTAAAATAAAATACAATGAAATTTTAGCTTATTCTCTTCTCCATGAGGAGAAATTATAACGATAAAAATAGCTTTACATAATACACAGAGAGGGTATGGAAAATGGGATACAAACAATCAGAGAGAAGAGGATACCCTGCCAGAGAAGCATTACAAATATCTTTATACCAGGCAGGCACATTGATTAAGATTGTCTGAGAGCCACAAAAAATATGAATACATTGTACATGAGAGGTGGATATTAAGACATTAACAAACTAATCTCGGGTCTTTGTAATTTTTTTGCCCCTCTTTTAAATAATATGGTTAATGTTTCTCTTCAGGACGTGCATAATATTAAATTATATGTATATTTTATACACAACTCATCTTGGGTGGTCTTCATCCAGACCTCCTGCCACGTTCTTCTTTCTCTCAACATCTTCATTCCATACCACCCTAGATTTCCCATCATCCACCTAGCTATATATACAAGCTATAGTGTATATTATAAACCTACCTTGTTCCTGTTCCCTGCTTATCTATATTATAACCTTAAAAGCTGCTGCTGCTGATGCCACCACCACCATAACAGTGTGCATGCCAAACCAATACGGAGTGTTTTCTGGTCATCCTTTTTCTACAATTGCATTGTAATGTAAGGTAATGGTGGTTCTTGGTGGTATGGTGGTGGTGGTAGTAAAGTTTAAAGTAAACCAGTATCATCACACCACACCAGACCATATCCCCGCCACCACCAGCACCACCACCACTACTAGTCATGATGTATACAAAGTAGCCACAATGAATAGTTGCAGTAGTGGAGTTGTAATAATGAGCGCTGCTCCTTTCCTTGGCTTTTTTCCTCTTTTAGAAGACGACGACGTTTGTTGGGCCTTGGATCCACCTTTACTATAATGTAATCCTGTTTTCTTTTACTGCAACAGGCTTAACCGTACAACACTTTTTCTTGATGTGTTTTACTACTTTGTCTTTATTTTCCTTCTTTTACAACAGGTCACCCATATAATATAATACAAAGAATGCCTGTTTTTTATCATTCTCTTTTTTCGCTGAGAAGCCTGATACTGACGACGAAGACGATGATGATAATGGTGAAGATGGTACTAGAGTACAACTCATTCAAGTGAATCAACAAAGTACTCGAGAGAGGAAAAAAATCCTTTGAAATCATTTTACTTGCTGCTTGCATTATATTGTCTGTTCAAGCATCTTGTAATAATATTCATGTTATAATGACATGCTACGCACAGGCTAAGAAAAAAAAGTAACAACATACTACGGTCACGTTCAACAACAAGAAGGGTAAATACACACACACATCCAACAAACAAGCGGGCTTTGCTGTTTTAGAAACAATTAGGGAAATGGATGGTTCGTCATGCTGGTCTGATACACTGATGGCTAAATTAGTTTCCTCATCATGGTTTCCTTTAACAAAAGCACACAGGCTCGACGTATTCCATTCTGTACGGCTTATCCTAATAATGAAGATGACTCTCCTCGGAAGGAAGATCTTTTCATTTGCGTTTACTCAGCTTGTTGTGGACAATGAACAATAACCCTTTTAAAAGGTTGCTTCGTTTTCTTTTCAACAATGGTACCATTTTCGTGTGTTCGATGTATCTGTAATCACAATTATTACACTCATGCAGACATATACCTATACAAATATTGCTAGCTGCATTTGGTATGCTGCTACAATAGTGCGTGTTTTTGACTATTTTAAATATCAGGGCTCATGCCATCGAAATTTCCAGCTCATATATAAATGTATAAAATAGTAAATGTACAAATGGTACTGATATTTACCATCAATTGCCAGCCGGATGTAAAATTAGACTACTGGGAATTGCATGGCAGTAAAGGAAAAGTTGTAGACCAAATGTACAACTTCAAGACAAAGCACATATACCACGAGATTTTAATGCCCAATTAATTAGACCCCTTTACATATTCCGTAAGGTTTGCTTACATTGTTTCTTAGAATGCTGTATTATGCCGAGTATTTAGAGCAACGTTATCGTTGTTGTATACCTACGCTAACGGTTTTGTTTTACATTTCGAACATTGCCAAATGGCCGTTAAATTTATTTATCTACATTGAATACATCTATTCTGTACATGTTATATTATCAATACTTTGGGAGTGTAATTATACAGTCATTGCATTTTCACAAGGAAGAAAAATTATTTGTTTTTAAAAAATGTACACATGACGCACAAACGACATATGCCTACCTGCATGTACATTTTATCTTAATTTTTTCATGCGAAACTTGTAATTTTCGTCATTAAAAATTTGAATACAGTTACTAGATCAGGCCCGGGCATAAAGGAAAACTATAATTCCTAATTAAACCACCTACCTACACATGAGGAAAGGAAGAGAATGTCGATGGCACAACAGCAGCAGCGTACGATTGTGTACTCACAAAAGTTCATAGTTTTTTTCCATCAAACATTCTGATTCACATGCTTAACAATAATAACACTGACAGCAGTCAGCAGCATTAGCGACAGCAGGAGCAGTCGCAAAAGAAAAGACGATAATAGAGTTGTATCTTTTCTTTTCACTGATGCTGTCTCTTTTTTCTTTCTGTGAGTTTTAAAGAATGCCTCAGGTCTTTACGATCAGTCATCATAAGTAACAAAAAGGGAAAAATCCAATGAGGTATACATTTTGTGAGTTGCTTTTTTCCTGTTGCATGCTGCTGCTACATACCCCTGTTCTTGAGGAACTGATCACGATATTCTGAGACTTCTTTTTTTCTGGAAGCATTTTACGTGTGGGATACATTATTTAGCTGGCAGGTAGGTGGGTAGGAACAATAATCATGCGTAAACCTTATGTTCCGTCCAAAGAACGCTGTAAAGTTGAAAGGAAAGGAGAGGGAAGAAGCCTTAAAATTTTCAAAGAATATGACAGGAAATCCACGGGTACGTAACAATGTTGTAAGGATGTAGTACCCTTACCACCTACCTTAATATTTCTTGTGAATACAAAAATAATACAACATGCGAGCATCTATTACCACACCATCGAGCTGTTTACGCAGAGATGAAAATATCCGACGAGGTTAAATTTGGTTGGCATTTTGAATGATGAAGATTGATGCTTTACTTGTTTTTAAAAATTGAAAAGTGCGTCGTCCGTTTTCTTGCTGTTTATCGATGTTACATGATATTCATTTACACACTTGCTCCATCATCTTATGTTCTCCACGTTTTTTCTGATCTCGTTTATAATTTCTTGCTTCCCTCTTGGTATTCGGCCAGAAATAGAATCAGGCTAGGGTCAAGGGGTATTATCCAACTGGCTTGCGAAGAGACCTGAAATTAAATTGGAATACATATATTTTTTACTGAACTTGTATCCGATTCCAACCGTTGTAAATACATCAATTTCCTATGTATGGTCACATTTTTTTGTATTCTCTGAAACTCTGAACACAAAGGCCAAAGGTACTGAATTATTTCTACCGGGTAATCTTGACTCCTCCGCCCCCACATAATCATGGGGACATTTTTGGGGGGAAATTTTGCTAGAAACGATCACAATTTTACGTATGTGTCGTGTGTACGTCAACCTGCTACAATTAAAGGTGTGGGGTTTAGCTTTGTAAGTTTTATTTTCGAGGAATGCGTGTAGTGTAGGTAGACCTCACATACCTAATACGCTATAGGCATAAGTTGATGATGCAACCAGCTTTGAAACCCCACACCACACCCCACGAAACCGATTTATGTACAATTCTCTCTCAAGCAGTCAAAGCAGTCTTCAAGGTAGCACAGAAGCAACAACACTGATTTTTTTCTTAACACGCAATAATTGTAGCGGCAAGTTCCACCGCTCCGTCAAATTCAGTTTTTTCAGATGTCTTCATAACGTACATTGCATGCTGACTTAATGTGTATTCAAAATGAAACGAGCAATTGAACAAGGAAAAATTGAAAAGAATGCCAGGTCCTGCTTTGCTTTGTAGAGAGATGCCACCATGATGGTTCATACAAAGCCTGATTCCACATAAAAACTTTGTTCAACGACGTAATGGTGTGTGCAGGAAAAGCTTAAAGTGAAAAAATAAGGGACTCTGGTACAAATCGGTCAAAAAATGAAGGAGGAGTCGAGGCATCAAGTCACAGGAAACCTATTCTATTCTTTTGCTTCTTGTAAAACTACTGAAATAGGCATTATTCTTCGCGTGGAAATTTGACCTATGCCACCCGACAATATAATAAGCCTTTTTCCTCTCTCCATGAGAGTCACTCTCGTTCCTCCTTTACGACGGTCACAATGATGTATGTACGCTATTTAACATTGCCTCTGCCTCTCTAAAACTCTGCTGCTGGTAGTGCTATCACTTTTCTCGAGAAAAATATAAAAGGCCGTTTGGTAGTATTGATGAGTACATCTTCATTTTGACTTTTATCAAAAGAGTCGAGAAAATGCCAGAACGAATGAATGCCATGAAGGCATAATGAAAAGAGGACCCCTTCGACTTCTCTATATTGTATGTGTGGTTGGTATGTGCATCCATACAAATGTATATTACCTATATAAAATCTGTGTGCCTTCAAATAGAAATGAAACATAATTTCTTTTCGGTAAAAGTCAAAAAGCCTTCAAAAGCAGATATCTCTATTAAGGGGTTTCCAAACCCACGGATGTAAGAAGCCGACCTGCCGGCGAGCGAAGTGAAATAAATCTTACGTGAGAAATCAAAAAGGAATCAATTCATTCAAAGCAGTTGTATGGCATCGTGTTATCGTGTACAGGCACAGGAACGCCAACATCCGTTAAAGTATAAAGTATTCCTTTTTTTACTAAAAATTCAATGAAATGCTTTGTCCCTAGAAGTGAACTGTGATAGAATAGCATGGTCTGGTGTGCGTGATGATAAATCACTGCGTTCCTTGCTGGTGGGATGAACTTTCTGTTCACTTACCAAAGAAAAAGACGATGCGTATATTTCACTTTTTGTTACAATAATTATTTAAATCTCACATAATTTCAGTTTATGCATGTGTTATGGCAGTGTTAGAAATTTTTCAGTGCCATATCAGATGACAGTAATGAAGAGCCACGAGTGTGCAATAACTGGTGGTGCCTTATCCGTTGATCATAATCGCTATATACCACATATTTTTCAAAATCCAAGACCATCGTCCTTTCAAATGAACATGCTTCACTTTTTGAAAAAGTTAAGACGTTGCTGCTCTCCACCGACACTCTCCACGGCTGCTGCTGCTGTATATCCTCATTATTATTTCATTCAACTGGTAATATAGGTAACTGCTTTCTGCCACAATTGCAGGATGTACCGTGTTATTATTACGAGCTGCAAACATCTTACTTCCAACAAGTAATGCTCATTTCAGTGTATTTCTTACCACGCCGCCTCCACTACTGCCCCTATTTTTCATAGCAGCATATAAAGTATAAACTATAACTGCCATAATCACCCTCACTTAACCCAACAGTGTTGTAATGCAATGATCGCGTTCAGTTTAGAGAGGGAACACAGGAGCCAACATTGTTGATGTTGCAGTGTGAATGTGTGACCTTAAACAGGAGCATATTCATTGCATGCATTTTCAAGTAAAGGCAAAATGATGAATATTATTCTGCTGTACCATCTGCAAGAGAGCATATTGGTGGGTAACATTAGATGGTGCAAAAGCATTGGCAGTAGTGTTGCCTTTGAGTGTTGATAGAGAAGAAAACCCCCATTTTGTTATTTACTTGACTTGACTACCACGTACATGTCCCTTTTCCCATTGTATTCAACTGAAAAACTTCATCCTGGTTTAAGTCCGATTGAGAGGCTTGTGCGCGTTATATAGAGACAGAGAGGTAGCAGGAGTAACAACGTTACTTCAAACTGTTCAAACTATTGCGTTATGTTGCTGCTTCGGTGACGTCCACACACTCTGTTGTTAGGTACATATGCATGTTCATTTTATAGAACACTTTCTCAAGGCATCAAAAATCTGTTTGTATCAATAATAAAGAGAGAACAACTTGAAGGGACATATTTTACATTGCCATGTTCTATTATTTTACCCTCTGGCATATCAAGTCTTCTCGTAAACAATCCTACACAAAATAACAATATTACTAATGTAAGAAATGGTTTAGTTGAAATGAAAAAGAGGGAGAAACGATCTTTACTATAAACTAGTGGTGTGGTGGGTTCGTCACATTCACGCATATGCCATGCAGTAGTAATGTTTTATTTTATACAACGACGACGAGTAAACTTCTAAAGCAGCAGAACACACGTTGCCCGTCGTCGTCATTCACTTTATAGGCTTGCCTCCAAATGGACGAGCATAATATAAGACACGACGTACCGTTTTGAAGATAAAAGAGATACAATAATAACAACAAGAGTGAAAGAAAAAGATTGCGATTGTGTCATTTCATTATTATTACACTTGAGGAAGAAAGGAAATTAGTATTTTCATGCGAGCAATATAGCAAAGTGCATATCTAGTAGGTAGGTATATTCCTTAATTCATTATCATCACCAGTAATGCTTTCTTTGTGAAGCAGTGGGTTTTGAACTCAGAAGGCAGTAGAAATACGGACCAACTTGTTTTACCTATTGTGCATATCGGACAGGACACTAATATACTAAGATAGTAAATGATTACCTTCAGGACACGCACCAATAATATATTAAGTCATAAACGTGGCTAGGTATAACACACACACATGCAACAAGATATATACATTGTGTGTTGGTTGGTGAGAAAACACGAAGTATAGCTTTTGATATAGTTATTTTATTGAGTAAGTTTTTGAGTGAAACCAGATACCCGTAACTTGTTCATCAGCAGCAGCACGTTTGACTGATATTAAACTATGAGATGCAGGTCATTCATTCTCCAGTCTCAAACAAGTGCTTCACTTGAAAGCAGGTTCAAATGTGAAGATGTGATGAGATATAATCATAATAAAAATATGCAATATCGCAAGAAACAAGGAACAGCAATGTGCGAAACTACTAACTGTTAGAACTGTTATTCGTTTTTTTTCTGGGGAGTTTGCTTCATGAAAAGTCATCCTAATGGAACTTTAGAAGTTGAAGTACCCCTTTTTCACAGACATTATTCTAAATTCGTACGAAGTCGCCGACAAAAAAATTGTGCAGTAAAATAGTTCCATGAATCATAGAACGCGTCGTCATATTATTTCGGGATCATTTACGATTTGACATCCAAAATAGGAGTTTTAATTCGATAATTCTACAAACTCTTACTTTATACTTTGAGACTTTTATGTTTTCAAATATTGTTGGAAACGAAAACACACACATACACACAACTGGCAGGATCTTGATACAATGCCAAAAGGAGGAATAAAACAGAAATGTTGTAATATTCTGCTTATGTAGGACAAACCTTAGTTGTGACTGTGCCAAACTAGACAGATCTTACCTGTCTAAGATCAGTATTATTCTGCTTCTCATCCCCCTGGTCATACCACTCAATGCTGCTGCTGGCCGGCTGAAGAGAGATACAACAAGCAACAAGTACGTCCGTCCAATCCGAGTAACATCTCTATTAGTGCTTCGCTCTCTCGTCATCCCTTTCAAAACGGATATATGCAGAGGATTTTTTTTCTTTTGAGCGAATCTACTGGACAATAGGGAAGAAACAGCTATATTACTCTTGCCTCTTTTTCTCATTACTATATTACGTGGAAAACACAGCAGCAGAAAAGAAAACTACTACACAAGAGACAGGAGAGAATAATAATAATAATAGTAATAATAACAAAAAGGTAATATATACCTATTACTTTACTACTCTACAACAACTACAACTATAACTCTGCATCGTAACTAGTAACTCTTCACATTTTTACAAACTTCACATATACATACCTACCTAAAGAGAGAGAGAGAGAGAGCGAGCGAGAGAGAGAAAAAGAAAACCCAAAGGAAATCTTTTCCATACATATTCTGGTTCTTCTCGCGTGTGTATGTTTCTTGTTGTGTACAAGGCTGTGAAGGAGATAAATTTTATAGAAGGAAAAATTGGATAGAGTCGTAGTCTCGTAGTAAACGCAGAGAGATAGTAGTAGAAGAGGAGCAACAAGCGAGCAAAGGAGCACAGATGCCATAAAGATGATTTTTTTCGCCCTACCTTCTTCGCTTCCAGCCTATTTGTTTCGTCCATAATCATAATAATATCTTCATCATCATCAATAGCAGCAGCAGCAGAAGAAGAAACAACAACAACTACCACAAAACATCATCATCAACATAGTCGTCATTCCTTCAATCTCTTCATCATCATCTTTATCTCTCTCCGTTTCTTATTGTCTACGTGCCTATATAGTGGTCCCGGCCTTTTATATAAGTGTGTGTGTGTTCAACCAATATTATTATTATTACATACATACCTGCCGCATACCAGAAAAAAAGTAGTTACTGGTACTCATCATAAACACACACCAAGCAAGCAAGTCCATTTCTTGCAGAAGAGAATACCTACTAATAACTCATTGTTTGCGTCCCTCTCGCCTCCCTTCCCATACAGCAAAATCCTATAAACATGGAAGAAGTAATGATAAAAAATATGGGAGTATTTTACGATGATTAAGTCATCAAAAAGCAACACAGCTGGATAAATTCTATGAACTCCTCAACAAAGCTTGTGTACCTCGTCGTACTTCTTTCGCTCATCACGACGACCGCTTTTGGACGCCTCACATTTCTGCCAAGAAAAACTAGCCCTCCACAAAAATTACAAATTTCCCTGGAAAATACTCGTTAGCAGACTCCTGCTACGAAAAAAACAACTAGCGTGAAAGCGGAAGCAGAAGCACAAACACGTAACTTCACATTCCTGGCATGTTTTGACAACTCATTGGAACGGCTTTTACGGAATACGAAGAAGATGAGAAAAGGCTGAAAAATTTCGCTGTGAAGAAGCATTTGGCGCTGTAAACAAAAACACACGACAACAACGCGATAACTACTGTTTTGTGTGTGCGTGTGTCGTATGTGTGTGTAGGGGAATGATCTGATAAAATGAAAGAAATAACAGAACGTCTATAAAGATTTTTCTTAAATGTTTACATACATACGTGGGAGCGCTCAAAAACAGACTATTATTTTCATATGTGCACGTACAAACACTTTTCATTCTGTACTGAAAATACTGAAATAGAAAAGCAAGTATTGCATTAGGGAGAACGACGACGCAAGCTTCTGTTCTCTCTGTACATTTTTTTTTATTTACCGTGGTAGTAGCAGTGGTGGTGGTGGTAATAATAAAAGTTTTGTTTACATATTTACATACCGTCAGAGGAGGAGAAAACACTTGAAAAGGACGAAGACATTATCAAGTGCGATTTTTATTTGTTTGCTGGTTTTTATTTAAATATTTAACTTACAACTTTTCACCGGGCAAACAAAGTCTGTGTGCCTATAATATTGCCTGTCGTTTCAAGTAGAACACAACCACACACTTGAGAAAAAGCTTTGACAGCGACAACGAAACAACGAGAAACGAGAGTGCCTTTTCTTTCACATATCCAAGTCCAGAGTCTGGAGAAGACGTACAAGAATTGAAGACAAACGAGCAGAAGATCGTTGAGTAACTTAAAGAAGCCAGAATTCTCCTAATTATCTGGTTTAGAAGACTGGTAGTGTAGAAGCATTTTAACTGATTGTAGTGAATTTTGGCGATTTTTGTATCAACACACTAGAAAGTTTATATAAATTGGAAGAGAATTAGACGAACTGTTTGTGATAATTCGTTGAAACGTAGAGACTTTATTTATAATATGATGTGTGCACTATTGGAAATGAAGTTATTAGAATAACTGTTTTGAAAAATAATAAAATGTTTACAACATTATCGTACACGCAGGTCCAAACTCACAAGGTTGACTGTTTTGACAATATTGTTCCTTGTTAGAAGAGCAGCAGCACGCAGCATTTTAATGACTTTACAGTGTCATTTATTGTCGCCAACACTATTGCCTTTTTTCGTATTATCAGTATATTTTGTTTTTACCACCAAACCGTTGTCCATCAACCGTGACTGACCTCACTGCAACCAGAAAAGTATTCCGGTTGGTCATCCTATTATTATTGTTTGTTTGTTAGCTTACGCGCATGAGGAAAAGGAGCCCCGAGAGCCGAGCCACACAGTTTATTTCTGAAGTATGCCATTATATGATGTGCAATAAAATCATCTCTTCAGAGTTAGTAGCTTGATCACTACACATCACTGTTGGAACTGTTGTGCCTTATCTTGTATTATTGTCGATTGTGAGATGAAAGTGTCTCATTTTATGACCCCAAGGGTGCGGGTGGCTGTATAGTTTCTGAAGATTCCATAGCTTATTTTGCATTTTGAGGTGACAAAAATACGCGCTTCAATGCAGTCCGACTCTTACTTTGCTGCTGAAGTGAGGTAGCGTAAGGTGGAACAGTCGGTCGCTCTCCAAAGGACAGTCGCAGTCGTGTGTCATTAAAGGAAGTTCCTACCGTGTTGCCTTTTGTACAGTGTATTTGTGTTAGGAAAAACAGATTTGTATGGGTTTATTACAAAAAGCTATCATGGTGTTTCGATCTGCTGCTTCTCCTTGTTTCATTCGATTTGACGACGTCATCTTGTTAAAACCGTTTTTTTAATTGTATCGTGAAAAATTGAGTATATGGCTGAAATGAAAACGCCGTTTTACATTTACAAACATAATTTTTTCACATTAAAATGTTTAGAGTGTTCGACTTCTTCGGAGGTGGATAAAAATATTCCAGTGACTTGTTTTAAAAAGTGTTGTGCCGAAAGAGGATTCCTTTTTTGTTGCAAAAGAACGTGTTGTGGTGGTGGGTACTTTGGAAAATTTAGAGATTTGTTGTGAAAGTCGTGGGCTGACCTGACCATTGGGCAGGTCAGATACCAGCGAGACTTTCTAAATGAAACAACGAAGCTTGGAACCGTTTCCAGCTTGGGCGGACGCCCATCTCGGTTTAAAGTATATCAGGAAGGTGCGAATAATTGTTTAGTTACTAATTTAAAATTTAAATATTATGCTTGTTTGCATTATCTATAAATCTCGTTATTCACAATTCACGTCATATAAAGGTATGTCAAAAGACACGCTAAAAGCATGAAAACATTGGGATATTTACTACCACATGAATCAGAAAAAATATTGTCAATTTTTTAAAGAACTGCAATGCAAGTACATTACTGATTAGTCATCAGCGTTCCAGAAGAATCATTACTACAGAACATTTTGTGTAATTCCCGCCAGTGTTTCTTTTCGATGAACTACTATTATTTTTCTAACACAAGACAGACAGACAGAGAAGAGGAAGACAAATTAAATTTTGCTTTGTAAGAAATTGGGTCGAAAATTCTCGTATAGTGCATGTGTATTTACTGTATATTATGAACACACCATGTACACAACACACTTGATAAATAATTTGTGCTATTGTCAGGTCAGGTTTTGGTATATGGTAGGTTGAGTTCCGCAGCATTGAAAGCCATTTTTTCTCCCGTTGCTTGCTGTTAAAAATGATAACTCGTACATTTTAAAGCTTTACTTGTGATTTTAATGCAGACTATGTTTAGTATAAATGAATTACAAAAACGATTTTTCTGTTCCTTGAGTTGAATCTTCTAAGACACGTAAGATTCCTGTGATCGGTTCTAGAATTTCCATAAACTATTTAACGCATACCTTTAAATGGTGCAGAGTAGACGTATTTTTGATGGAGTATGATTTATGAGCTATTGAAAATGAAAAGGTACACATGTACGTTACTCCCCTGAGCATGTTTTCCATACCTTTTTCATATGCAATAATCGGTATGACCTTTACTTGCCGTTACTGTACTTTCATACCTCGTTTTTATCAATACTTGGCATCATTCGACTTCGGTTTATAGTGTTTTGACTTTTCGTGGTGATGTCTGGCGGTGCATGTGGCCATTTATTATTTCCAATAGTAGATAAGAGATCAACAGCTTGAAAGCTCTCAGCAGCCTCATAAAATGTGATGAATTAGTTTTATTGATGCTTAGGCAATTTAGGCTAAGGGTACAGTATAGGATAAGGCAGCTTTCATTGGGGACTAGATACAGTACTAGATACAAAGAAATCAATTTGGTGGAGTATGCCATCTTTATTGACACCAACATGTGCCATTGCATAAAGATTTTTCTCATTTTTATTATTGTCTTGTATATTGCGGCATATGGGCCGGACTGCGTGCGTTGGTTTTCAACAAGTTGTATAATTATTTGATTGACTGGTGACAATTATAGGGAAAAGCCCGTGGAAGCAAAGTTGGCTTATGGGTCAGAGGAGAGTCACAGAGAAGACTTGGACATGTAGGAAAATGGGCTGGGCGTCGCGGAGGCCTCGTTATCTTTGTAGGGATCGTCTCTCTTGCCCTTCTTTGTGTCGGGATTCAAAATATTCGACTGGATACAACGCTTGCATCCTTATGGACACCCGGTAAGATAAACGACTGGAAAATATGTTGTGAAACCGATAAACATGTACTATTAAACAAAAATATTTAATGACATTTCGTGTCTTTACATACAAATTACAGTTATGTTTAAACCAGAAATCATAGCATAATGTTTGAGTAGTACACGAACACACAGAGTACTGAGCAAGAATTAATTTTTTTCCAGATTCTGGTCGTCTTCTTCATGAATTAAACTACGTGTCTAAAGTCTCTGGACTGACAACTGATACCAATGAAATGTTAATACAGACACCGAAAGCAGACTCGCACCATTCTATGCTGAACTCCAAAGCACTTTTGGAACATTTAGAAGTACTTCAGAAAGCTTTATCTGTAACAGTTGACCTTGATGACGTGTACGTTTAAACAAAGTTATATAATTAAGCATCATGAAGCATGTATGTATGCAAAAACCTTTGAAGGCACATGCAGGCTAATTACCATTCTGCTGTTATAGTACATGGACTATGAAAGATTTGTGCTACTCTGCAAACATCCCAACATTTGATGTCCAGTTCATTGATCAAATTTTTGAGAGAGTCTTCCCATGTGTCATCATTACACCATTAGACTGCTTTTGGGAAGGATCTAAGTTATTAGGACCTGATTTTCCCATTCAAATTCCTGGATTTGGAGCCCGTCTAAAATGGACAAATTTAAATCCCCAAGAATTATTAATGAAGGCAAGACTGGCTGGGCAAGCTGGAGAATCGCATGTAGGAGTATTTGAAATTTTGGAGGGTTTTATGAAAAGAGCAGGAATCGGTACTGGATATCAAGAGAAACCGTGTTTAAACCCTATGGATAAAGACTGTCCAATTACTGCTCCAAATAAGGGGTCCGAAGTTCCTCCAGACGTGTCTTCTATTTTGGCACAAGGGTGTTACGGATTTGCCCCGAGATTTATGCATTGGGCTCCTGATTTAATTATTGGTGGACCTGTGCATAATAAATCAGGTCATGTTATTCGGTAAGCATAGATAATTTGTATCTGGTTTCAATATAGTAGACAGCTTCAATGACGTTAAATTATTATTATTATTCTTTTATATTTTTGTAGGGCTGGTGGGCTTATGTCGACTGTACAGTTGATGTCATCATCAGAGTTGTATGATTTTTTTCGAGAAACTTGGCGTCTTAATCATGTAGAATGGACAGAAGCTAAAGCACAGGCAGTTTTGACTGCATGGCAAACTAGGTTTGCTGAAGAAGTTAGCCATCTGTCTGTAGATGACGACAGAAGTCACCAATATAATTTTTACTCATTTACTCCGTCCGGGCTTGACTCAGTAGTAGAGAGTGCCTCCCAATTTTCTTGGACATCCGGTGGTGTTCGTGTCATAGGTTCGTAGAAAGTCTTATTTTATGGTTTTTAAGCATATGTCATGTAAAATTAATTAAATTTACTACGATTTTCCACAGGTGTAATTATCTCCGCCGTTCTGGTAGGATTGATTTTTGATGGAGGTAAAGAGCCTACTAGTAAAAAGGTTCGTGCCGGCTTAATCCTTGGTGGTACTCTAATTGCCCTTCTTGGAACAGCCGCCGGTTGTGGCGTAGCAGCCTTTCTAAAAATTCCATTTAATGTTGCATCAGGTAATTAAATGCCAATAATATACATTTAAATTTACATTATCATAAACTTAAAAGCATACCTAAGTTGGGATTTAAAATTCTTTATTTAAATTTTCATTGATTCCAGTTCAAGTTCTCCCGTACCTAGCAATGTCCTTAGTATCTCAAGTTTTTTATCTACTTTTATACTCTCAATTGAATGAAGCAACTGATGCAAAAACTACGTTGAAAAAATATGGATTTTCGCTTTTATTGGGAATATTGGTAGCATCAGTGTTCATTGTTGCTGGTGCATTTTTTCCTATTCCGGCTGTGCGCTCGTTGGCTCTACAGGTAAACAAATAATTTTGATTTGATATACAGTGCCAAGGTGTTCTTGGTTTTTACAAGTACTAATGTATGCTGTTTGATCAACAGGGTGCGATATTTTTGGCGGTCGGCTCGTTAGCGTTATTGGTGGTATATCCAGCTTTCTGTCAGTTAGTTTTGAAGAAAAGGAAATCGTCAGGAACTTGTAACTCTCAAAATGTTGGTTTAAACGTAGTCAACCAGGGAGGCAAAAATAACACCAATCCCACTTCCGGATCGCTTCGACCCACTCCCAGCTTCAAAAATAATAATATCACCATGAATAATGACAAGGATGGGCAAGATAAGCAGTTTTGTAATCTGCTTAATAACGAAAAAAATAATAGTGGAGCTAAATCAGAAGACATTGATTTAGAAATGGCTAACGAAGACGAGGAAGTGCCAGAAAAATGTTCACACACATCTTGGCCTTCAGTTTATATTAGTTTATTGAACTGGAAATGGTTTGGGGTAAGTAACTCATCCGAGATAAGTTATTTCTATCCATAACTTGTTACATCGCAGGTTTATAATTTTGTTAATGATTTTTCAGGGTATCACAGTTTTTCTGTATTTGATTTTGTTCGGTGTGTCAGTTGTTGGAGTGACACGACTTCGCCTCGGTTTGCCCATAACTGATGTCGTTCCTTCACACTCATCCGAGTGGGAGTTTCTGACAGCACAAGGAAAGCTTCTTCCCGGTGTATCATATTAGAGCTGTAACAAAGGCAAATTTTGACTACCCAAACAATCAAAAGTATGTGGGATTTGCACTTATCGTTAAACTAGTTTTACGCGTATTTGTTATACAATTTAACAGAGTTGATGTTCCTAAAATTTTAGGTTGCTTCACAAGTTCCACGAAACCTATGAGCGGTTTACCCTGGGTGATTCGCGATGATAACGGCGGAGTACCTCCAATGTGGCTATCGGTCTTCCGATCGTGGCTACTTCGATTACAAGGTGTTCTTGACAAAGAATGGAAGTTGGGGTATCTCCACAAAGAGGGATGGACTGACCTTGCTAGTGCCGACGGCATTCTTGCCTGGAAGCTTGCAGTACAGACAGGTCATGTAGACCATCCTGTAGATATTACACAGGTACGTTATAGAGAAATTTATAGGTTTATACGAATTAGCATAATACAAAGTATGGCGTCTTTAACTATATTACTTTTTTATGTTGTTCAGCTGCCATCAAATAGATTGGTAGATTCAGATGGTGTAATCAACTCCAGGGCGTTTTATGTCTATCTTACGGCATGGTCGTGGAATGATCCACTTGCTTATGGATCAACAGCGTCAAATCTAAAACCAGAACCAAGAAACTGGGTCCATAGCCCTGAGGACAAGGATTTGAAAATACCAAAATCTGCCCCCATCAAATATGCGGAAATTTCGTACTTGCTACGAACATCAAAGGAGGATGGATCGCAAGAAGAAGATCAAGGTGCACAATTATTTATAGCACGATCACTACTGGTATTATTTCAACCTGAAGCGGCTTACTAACCTAAAAAAATCTCCGTTTTACAGAATCGCAGATCCTCGCTTTCGTGAAGGAAATTAGGGTTATCTGTGGTAAATTTGAGGCACGTGGGCTTCCGGTTTTCCCTTGGGGAATACCGTTCCGGTTTTATGATCAGTATTTGACGTTACCAATCAACTCCGCCGCTGTAATTGGTTTGACAGCTGTAACAGTTTCATTAATCCTATTTTTTTCGTTGGGATTTTCATTCCGTCCCGTTGGAGTTGTATTAACAGTCGCTGTCGTGACTTTGGCTCAAATAGCTGGTGCGATCGGCTGGCTTGGCGTTGGTCTCAACGCACTTCCGGTGGAAATTGCTTTGTTAGGTGTCAGTCTGGTCGTGTTTCCCACTGTACAAATTGTAGTGGTACGTTTATTTTGAACATTAAAGACAATTTATAATTTCAAACTATGATTTAAATACACTACTAATACTAATAAATTGATCATTTCGGTTTTAGGCATTTTGCTGCATTCCCGGATCAATTTCTATTCGACGATCGGTCTCATTTACTCTTGTGGGACCACCTTGCGTTCAAAGTCTGATATTAATTACGCTCACAGCTTTAATCCTATACTCACCAGAGTTCACTTTCATCTTCACACATTTTACCCTTCTGGTTGCTGTTTCATCCCTTATTTCACTATTGAATATACTTTTACTCGTCCCAGTATTACTCGCGATATTGAAGCCACAATCATGGCTTGTGGGTTTGTCACATGAAGACCCTTCATATCTTCAACCTCTAACTCCGTCGCCAGTACCAAAACGAGGTAGTAACTCGAGGTCTGGCGGACGTAGTGGCGGCAGCAATCGAACCGGTGGTAAAAGCTCTTCTCGGGGTAACTATCCACCCCCGCCTTACAGTTTTAGGGGGTCCAACTCGAGAAGTAATTATTATCATGGATCTAATCGTGGAGGACACAACAGAGCACCGAGTGAACACAGCCTTTCCACGATTACGGAGGAACCAACTTCCTGTGCTACTAGAAGGTACGGAACATAACCTACAACATAAAATAGTTTGGTTTTTGATTATTTTTGGCTAACAGGCAATATTTTATTCGCGATTGCAGGAGTGCGGAAATTGTAGTACAGCCCCAAGTAGTTGTTGAGACGTTCGATAGAGATTCTAACACAACTACAACCAAAGTGTCTGCCAAGCTGAAAGTTGAAGTTCATTCGTCAATGCATAGTAGTAGCAGTAATAGTAATCCTCAATCCAGTGTTAATACTTCAACGAACATGTAAGGGTCATTAGTTATTATTCACTTGAATGTGATAAATACCTGAAATCCAAAATAATATTTATGTAAATTTTCGTTTGTTTCTTCTCAGGAGTGACAACTCAGGAACGTCAACCTCTACAAGTAGTTCCGGGAGTTTTACGTCTTCCTCTGCGTCGTCTACATCGTCTTACAATGAGCGATTATCAGTGGATGAATAATAGTCTTAAGCTACATACATAGCTACAAAGTTTTATAGAAATCTCAGAAACCAATTACTAATTACTCCCTCCACATCACCATCATATCAATTTTAAATGAGCAGACTTCTTTTATAATTGTATCGCATATTTACGGACCAAAGTTTTTGTATTTTATTCTGAAATGGATGTAATGTAACTTGTAAGTAGGTGTGAATATAATATTATAAACTGGCAGTATTTAAATAGGGTAGAAATGTAAACATTTTATTATTAATAGATAAAAGAAGTACATATTACAATATGTATAATGCAATTGCATAGAGGTTTACGATTAGTTAATTTTATACTGCTGTAATGACAGCACTCACTCAGGTGAACAGTTTTAATTATATGTTACCGTATTGAAAGTAAAATGATTGACAATTTAAAATGCATGTCTTTTTCAGGGATTTATTACGATTATAATGAAAGTTTCAACGAAAATGTTTCAAACGAATTAAAAATGCGCAGAGTTTTAAAAGTATATTTGAAATTAAAACTTCATTTCGCATCTTTGACAAAACCCTCATTAGAACAAATAAGCCGGAAAAAATCGAATACATTGTAAAATAAAATTATAGTAACAACTATTTAAACTGTTCCTAAGAAAAGTTCGAGTATGAAGAATTAAGAACACTTTGTAAAGTAAAGTCAAGAGCACTGCAAAATAATTGGTAAGTTCTGCGGACTGAAAATGTTTGTTTTCTGGAATATCAAACGATTACAATATGGACCCAACGAAAAGTTTTAGGGGTATCCTCGCTTTCAGCTTTTTGTGTGGATGGCTGTTGATCATTTTCTTTTAATTTGCAATCAGAGTCAGTTGTTTGTTTTCGCGGGTCATTTGAAGCCTGTGAACTACAAAATCCGTTACATAAATGTATAATCATAAACTTTTATAATACGCTGCGTCTGCTTCTTTTGAAGGGGTTGAGATTTCAATATTTCTCTCTAAGAACTGATACCTCTTTTTCTCTTTATCATCTTCTTCGACACTTTCCGTTTCAGATTCGTCAGATTCGGTAAAATACGAAACATCCCTAAATTAGATAACGCAGAATTAAGTCTAATGCGATCGAATACGAAATAAATTATAAAACGTTACCGGGATTAAACAAACCATACCAGCCTGTAAAATTACCCTCAGCAAACATAGTTGTGAAATCTACAGTACTGAGCACAGTAGCTTCACCTCTAAGTAATACGGAATTAAAAGTGCGTAAGAAATTTAATTGCCCAGATCATTGTGAAATGAATAATAATATGAGTTTCTACCTGTTTTGATCAGATTCGACATGACTTTGGTAAGAAGAACCGCCTGGGTTCTGTTGGTTTGGGTCAGTAGTCGTCGCTCGGATGTAGGAATGCATTGCCCTATTTCCGCGATAAGCTGGGTCCCTTGTCGTTCCATCCAAGTCCGGAAATAAGCCTGAGTACGTAGTAGAAGCAAGGAAACGATTGCTCGGAGTTATGGGATAATCCCATTCAATTCTTCTATTCAGATTCATAATTTGTTGTAAATACTGCTCATGAGCATTTCCCGGAATTCTTGAATTCGGGCTCCGACCATTACTGAATCGATCAGTCAACCTGAAAGAACAATTGAATATAGAATAAAACACCAAAAATAAAATGACAAACATTAAATTCGAAAAGCAACTTATACAACACGAGCATATGCTACACCAACATTTTGAAAAAAGCCAAACTAGACAATAGTGGTGTGTGAATGTTGTTTTCCTTGAAATGGTCGGGGTTTCGCTTTCCGATGAATTTATTTGCTCCTACTCTTTGTTTCGTCTTGATGTTGTGCTGATTGGTAGACTAATATACAGATGTCCGTTAAATGAAATTATATTCACCCAATTGACGGAGAGACAATAATACCTTGGACAACATACAATTACATTTCGCTCCGGAAGTCACCAATAAATCACAACTGTTCTTGAAGCGAGTGTTATCAGTTTTTCTGAAATTAATAAATTTAAACCATTTAAAATGTTTAAATAGAAGTTTTTGGTTTCAAAAGGGCATTTATGAAAAATTTAACAAAAATTGACGGAACTGTATACTATATACGTGAACTAAAAGATGAATGAAGGAACGTTGCACTGAATTACTGATGGGTATTTCTTATTCTGTATTGACTAACTTTTGAGTTTTATGGAGTAGACTAGTTTCAAAAAATTCGAACAATAATGCCTAACACCAGTTAGCCTCTATCTCAATGAAGAACACTTAGTGGAGTGGAACGGATGAAATAATATGCAAATTTACGAATTTATGAATGATATGTCGTTGCAGATTTTAAAGCTCGACGGGTGGCGCGGCTGATGTTGTTGGAGTCACCGTCGCCTCTGTTTTGCATAATCCGTATATATGTATGTTGTGTAAGACGTGTAACAATAACACAAACAAATACTTTACTTTACAAGGTTTCATCTTTGATGTTTCAAGTAAAACAGAAAGAACGATTGTTACGAAATTGGTTGGTGTAATTTAATAACTTTCATTAACTAGGTGCTTTTTATAATTACTCCTTTGTAATGATCCTACCTATCTACGTACATCTGATACGCCGAAAGCAGTATTAAAGTAATCTGAAATTTACGAGGCACAAGCCATTAAAGTTTGCACTTGTTGGCACAATAAATTATTTAATGCATTTTAGTCGACAGGTACACAGCAGCTTTATATATTATATAATCAATTGAGGTATTGCGCAATAACAGTTACGTCGCTGGATCGTTTATTACAACTCTAAGATCCTTCACAAACGACCGTTTACAGTTTCACATATTAAACGGTTGGAACCAACTCTGGTCCTGGAGGAGACCGTTTTGACAAAAGAGGTATAGTATAAAGTACCTCAATTGTTTTGACGAATGATTTTGTTTAGTTGCATATTTATTTTCGTATCATGGCCATGGTCGGACAGTAGGGCACAACGATCAAAGTTTTTTTGTACAGAGGAGTAAAGTTGTTCATCCATTGTCATGAATTCTAACAATTTTGCAACTTCCGCATCATCCTTGTAAAATGACAAAATGGATTGCGCTTTGTTTCTAAGTCGCTTTGCTTCTTCGAATATTTTATTGAATTCCACCAGATTACCTCCCTCCGATTCTTTATGATGACGGAGTTTACTTGGGAGAAGCACACCCAGACAAAATTGCTTGTGATAAATTATTTCCCCTGAATGGGTTTCAAGTCCATACATAAAGTTTATATATTGTTTGTGAAGGTTACATTTAATTAAAATTATAGTTTTGCATGATCATTTGAAAGCTTGGAACATACCATATCGTAAAGAAAACCCAGGAAGGACAATGGAAATGATTGCTAAACACTCATCGCATAACTGATCTCCTAATCTTGCTGCATCAATAAGCAAGTCCATAATTTTGGGGCTAAGTGATACGTTAAGTTGAAACACCTCCATAATCCCTTTAGTCAAATGTTTAATTATAAAACATTTGGCGTGAAAAAGTATGCAATGATTTTTATGAAGAGTTCGTCCTTCATGATGTTTAACTATTGCGATAAATTTTTTCAATCCCAATAGATCGGTTAGATTCTTTGCTTTCGAAAAATTGATTTCTCTATACTTAAGAGAAGAAGCAAATTGCTGAGCCTCGTCCAACTCTAACTGAATCCTAGTCATATAATTTTGAACCAGTTTTCCGGACCTCGAACATTGGCATGATGTGCATCTCCAAAGAGGTTCAAGGTCGCAAGGGTTAACCGGCTCGAGATTACCCTCCAAACATCCTTTCACTGGGTCAAAAAATTCAAAGTTGATACATTTGACAGTGGAGAAATGTGAGCCTAATTCCGTTGGGGAACTACATTTTTCACAAGTACAATATAGGCCCATTTTCCGTAGGTGTTGCTGCCTCATTTGAGTGCTCATTAGGAGTACATCGTCAGAAACTCTGCTAATGAAAATCTGATCCTCAATGCCCATGTCCAGACGGGCGTAGCAGAAAAGTTGATAAGTAGTCTTCATGGACCACAGTCCATTAGGGGTGCAACTATGTTGAGCTATTGTTATTCTTGGGTACAGTAGCATATTTTCCCTGTGATTTAAATGTAAATCATGAAATCATGTGCTTTAATACTAATAATAATTACATTTTCACAATCAGTAAGAAATAAGAGCATTGTATTTTACTTTTTCATTCCCAACTCAATTGGTAAAGCATTCCAGTCCAAAATATTCACTACCCTGGTCACTAAATTTCTAGAAAATCGTTTCTGAAGTTGAAAGTGTCGCAATTGATTCATAACGTCTGTGACAATATCTTTTTCCATTAAATGTTGTTTTTTTAGTTGTACATCAGTTATCGGTTTTCCTTCTTCCACTAACTTTTCCAGCTGCTTAGACAAAGGATTCGTTTCTAGTGATAAGATTTTATTCCATGTTTTAGGATCTGTTTCTTTCGTAAGGAGACACCGGAGAATAAGAATAAACCGCGCTGCTTTCACAGTTTGGAATTCTGTTTCTGGCTTTCCGTGAAAAATTACACATTCATTAAGGGAATGAATTGGATCCTAAAAGTACCAAAAATCATAAAATTGTACTGAACATATCGGTGAGAATACATTTGCCATTGCTTGTGACCGTGGTATGGCATACATCCTTAATGATGTTTTCAAAGGATTTTCACTTGCCTGTGAACATTTCTGCGAGCAAACTGCCCATTGACATTTATTACATAGCCTTCCATCTAAAACCACCGAGCAGCAGGTTATGCAAGTTGAACGCTGTTTGGAACTAGTTAGAAAGCAATATCGCACAGCATCTGGACTTAAAAGGTTATCATCGGGACCACGAATGATAGGGGTATCAAGAAATATAATCGATGATTGCTTTGAAATCATTCCGAGTTACTAAGCTCCGTTGTTTGTTTAGTCCAATCTTCTTTATTCGTACCGGATGCACAGAAACACACTCTCTATCGTGGGTATCCCAGTGTTGCAGTCGATGGTCATGTGAGCAGTAACCGATAAGTCGGCATCTGGGACAATATACTGCGCTAGTTTTATCGCACACCGCACATAAGTTTGAAATAGTAGAATCACTCGTGCAAGGGACGGTAGTGTTACAGATGAGACTATCTGTGGAAGCTTCCATGGGTCTAACGGGCCTAACAGAGAAATTCTAAATGTGAACTCCTTCTACTCCTAGTAATACAACTAATCGTAAGTATTAGAATATAGGTGTTTAATCAAATCCAAAGGAGGCAGACATGTGGAATCACTACCGACTGGCGGAAATCAATACAACCATGTTTTTTGCCAGAGATAGATATAAATGACACAAATCATTAGATTTTGCCTATTTCATTCCTATTTCAAAAGTAATCCTCAAAATTACAAGCATTAATATTTTTCATTTCCGGTTTCTAAATTCTAAATGTGAACTCCTTCTACTCCTAGTAGTACAACTAATCGTAAGTATTAGAATATAGAATATAGGTGTTTAATCAAATCCAAAGGAGGCAGACATGTGGAATCACTACCGACTGGCGGAAATCAATACAACCATGTTTTTTACCAGAGAGAGATATAAATGACACAAATCATTAGATTTTGCCTATTTCATTCCTATTTCAAAAGTAATCCTCAAAATTACAAGCATTAATATTTTTCATTTCCGGTTTCGCTGCAACATACAACCATATACAACATACATCCGTTTCTAAGTGAAAGATACTTTGTGACTGTATTTATTTCTACACGCGGCCGGGCCCACTACAGCTTTGAGCTTTGGCTAATTGTAGTAATGCTTAGGCTTTGAGTGAGTAAGTAACTTTGAGTAAAATATTACAAATCCGTCCAGCAAAAATTAAACAGTAATGCTATAGCCTGGAAGATTTCTTCAGATTAAAAGATATACGCACAATTTATGCATAATGCCTTTCAAATTGAAATTCAATATATAAGTATGTTTTTCCTGTACAACAGAACAGAAATGTTACTTATCATAATTATGAGCCAAAAGTTCACTGCACTAGGCACTGATAGGAGTTTCCTTTTTTTGCGGTGTGGCTTTTGAACTTAACGAAGCCAATAATATTGACAATGACATCATTAAATATTTTGTGGCATTCCTTTTTTATTACATTCATGTTAATTAAACTGCCATTTGTGTAAATAATCATTTTCATGATTTTATTAATGCTGTCTAACCTTTGATATCATGTTAAATAGGATTCAAGAACAGTCTGTATATTGATTGAATGATTTGTCAACACTCAAATAAAATTGATCTATCTAAAAACATACACATCAAAATATTTTACATGGTGTGTTCAAAGACTTGGGGTGGGAAACGGATTAAAATTCCACAACCAATCAATATTTTTGTTTACGCTAGCGTGCATGACAATCCGATGCCAGACAGTATTGCAGAGCTATATAAATACGTGTAATAATAAAAATTTAAATGAATATTTTGAACAAGCTTATGGCCATGGGCCATGGCTCAAATCTATGCCATATAATTTAGTTATTTTTTATTTAATGACTCATGATTATAAAAAGACTGCGCAGTGCGCTGTTCGTTTTCTATTTGTATGATGTATTATATAAATTACACATCGTATCAATATTCAATATTATGCGTAAGTAATATTACAATTTTAAAAGTTAACTTATTCCAAAACAATTACTGGTGAAAATTAAGCAATGTGGCTGTCAAAATTAAAATTCACATGTAACACAACATAAGCAGGTGTAACAATACAACCTTAAATTTCAACTCTTTAGTTTTATTATTTTCGTCGTTCAATTGTTTATTATATTCATGTAATAATCATATTCATTGTCAGATTCATGTTTTGGTTGAGTAATGAACAACCTATTTCAATTTGCATATTGAAAATGCATGAATAGGGGGAGAACAACTAACAAATATATATAGTTACAATAATTTTTTGGTTGTTCAAGTATCGCCGACGTCAGACGTAATTGCCCATTATGCGAAGGAAAAGGAAAAAACAAAATCAGGAACGTCATAGTTGACAAGACACAGAAAACCAATAAAACTTTAAAGCCACTTTTTATCATTCATTAATAAAAAAAATTGAATAAGGCATAAGGTGCATTGACAGCTACTTTCCAAGTAACTCATTGAAGTTGAAGCTACTTGCTACTGGTGCTTCTGGTTCATGCCCATACATTGTGTGGTAGATAGTTGAGCGTGTTTGCTTACTTGGTTGGTACATTTACTTTTAGAACACAACATTGAAAAGTTTTGCACTGCTTCAGTCTCATTCGTTGTCAGTAAGTGTTCAGACGTGATCGAGGTAAAGTAATCAAAGGTTTTGTGAACTTTGATTGAAAAATCTTTATCAACTGACATTTGTCAGAAATAAAAGAGTCCATAATGGAAAATTCGGAAGGAAATGGCACTGCAAGATCCTTTACACCTACACCGCTTGGACCAGAAGGTCCATTCTATATTCCTAAACAACCGCTGCGTCGCGATATCAGGGAAGACAGACAAGGAGTACCATTTCTCGTTACTTTTAACATAAAAAACAGCAACGGTGGTACACCAATCACAAATGGGGAGATACACGCCTGTGTCGCGATATCAGGGAAGACAGACAAGGAGTACCATTTCTCGTTACTTTTAACATAAAAAACAGCAACGGTGGTACACCAATCACAAATGGGGAGATACATGCCTGGCACGCCGATGCTGAAGGAATGTACTCAGGATATCTTAGCTTGTATCCTCTTGGTAGGTAATTGATGTGTTGTTCAAAATAATTATTACAATTAAACAACTCTAATAAAAATTATATGCTGAAAAAAATGGCCATTTTTAAACTTATATTTGCCACTGCAGAAAAAAATCGCTCACCAGGAGGAATGGGACACGTTGAACCCACAGATGACTCTACCTTTCTGCGTGGTATTCAACCAACTGATTCAAATGGATCTGCTGTTTTTCAGACAATTTTTCCTGGATGGTATGGGGCACGGACGCCTCATATTCATTTCAAAGTTTTTGTCGGAGGCAAGAACTGCTTCACCGGAGAAGTCTATTTTGAAGATTCGTTGACTGACGAAATAATTGCAAAGGGCATACAACCATATTGTGAACGTGACGCAACAAACAAACAAACCAATGATACGGACCCTGTGTTTGAAAAATATAGCGGAATTAAGACAGTTATTGTTCCTGAGGGAGATGTGACAACATCCATCAGTGGCTCATTGGACGTTATTGTCAGTATTTAAGGAATTCTAAAGCTATAGAGCATTCATTGATTGCGGTCATGTCATGATGTAACCTTTCGTTTTCTATTCTAACTTTTACTGCAATTTTTTTATTTTATTTTCTCTTAACTCTTCAATAAGAAGGTACTCCGAAAACATGCACCAAAATGTCTCATCATATATTGTGTATATTTTAATCAATTTGTTTCAAGGATCCAGTAAAACGCTTGCGTACTTTGCTTTCAATGATGTCCAATCATATTTGGCCATTGTAAAATTTGAAAAGAATTTATTCTTTGCTTCTCGAAGCGATTGAGGATTTGATAAGAAGCTCATCAGTCTTTCGAGCAAGTCAGTTTCTGAATTATAAAGGCACTCATTAAAAGGGAAAATTTCAGGATACACCAGGCTATTTGGGGCTAGTGGAAAGCAGTGTTGATGAACGCCTTCCAACCTAAAAGAAAACGACATAAAACCAACGATAAGTACTGTTGATCCCTCAAAACTGTTTTGAAATAGTTATTTATAGGTACATTAATATACATACATTGCCACACCAAAGAATTCGTGGTCCGCTGTGGAGATTACTATGTCCGACTTGGCAAGGACATCGTAGTATTGTTTCTTCTCAGGAACGTAACCAAAGTGGTCAATTAAATTAGCCAACTTGATGCGAGCCTCTTCAAAAATAGGAGGATTATCTGTGAAGCTTTCTCCTAGTATACTAACACGAAAATTTGATATCCCTTGTTCCTTCAAAGAAAAGAGCACTCTGAAAAACCGTTCTGGGTTTTTATCAAACTCCCTTAACAATATAAAAATCAGTCATAATTACTAATTACTACATGCTACAAAACACAAGAATCTCATTGTTTGCATATATTGAAATGGTAGTAGTATTGTGTTGCTCCTCACCATCGATGGGGCCAAACGAGACGCAAAACATTGCTCTGTTGTTCCATACCCAAAGGTTCCAATTGATCTGTTAACTTCAAAGGGAAATAGAGAACTTGACATTTTGGTTCAATTTGTTCTCGTAAGCCTTTAGGTCTAAAATCTGGTTGAAGTTTAAAAAATGTCTTGATATTACTCAGAAATGACTCCTGGTTAAATTTGGAATTGAATAGCACTTTGTCCGCTGCAAGACTGCAAAGTGCAAACGATTAAGTATTAGAATTAGTTTAGAGGGTTGTTAAGTTTGTATAGACATGGGACAATAAAATCAAAGATGGTAATTAATAGTGATGGGTCATGCAGGTTCTACCTTGCCATTATTTGATTGTATCCATATTGAAAGTCCCGCTCTTTGGATTTGCGTACTGGGTAGACCAATTGATTTTCGTGAAAATAAATGCAAGTCCGGCTCCGTAAATCCGGCCTGAGTCCTAAAAGTTCATGTAGAGGAAGCACACAACTTGTGAAAATGCATCTGTAAAGGAAACCGGAAATAAATTAATCTAAATTGAAATTATTACATTGCATTTAAGTAGCTGTTAAAACTGTCGTGGGAGTGAAATTTACTTACTTTAAATTAGCAAACTTTGGAATATTTTGTGCAAAATACAAAGCACTTGTACGAGCTCGCCAATGCCATTTCTTTCCTGATAGCGTTATAAGAACTACGTTTAAATCTGGGATTGTCTTCAAATAGTCATGTAAAGTATCCATCAAGACTTTATGGGAACCACCGTAGTACGGTTCTATCAGAAGAACGTCAGCAGTCATTTTGTGTCCTTCTGTGGCAGAATATTTAACAACATAATGCTCTGTGTGAGTTAGCTGGCTAATCTTTAATGCATATATTAGTATTAGACCATATAATTAATTATTAAGTTTTTGGAAATATTAAATAAAATGCAAGCCAAGGCTGTCATCAAACTATCAACTACGATCCGCCGTACCAATTCCAGGGACTTAAATATATATATAATTAAATTGAAGAAAATTTGTTCCATTTATTTGTAATATAATAGTAAACTAAAGTAAACGTTTTGGAATCTAGAGTGCAGCATGCAATGAAGATTCTTTATTGAAGAAACAAAATGCCAGTATCAATCGAGTTGGAAAGGTCTCTTGTTTGGGTTCCAGTTCCACCCACGTAGGAAATCACGTTAAATAGGAAATACCATAAAAAATTTATTACAGGGTTTGCAACCACACGCAGCAGTGCAATATCAAGTAGTAGTAAGTGGACGGAAATTATGGTGGCATTGATAGAAACTTAACTAATGATCACCCAATGGCCAATAATGCGTATTCATACGTGTATAGAACATCTATGTAATATCGTCATATAGAATATTAATGCGGTTCAAGGTCAATTATACTATCAGCTGTTTGAGTTCAAAGCAGTTTGCATTGTATGACTGTACAACTATAACCAAAAATTATCAAGGTTAAAGTAGAAAGTGGAGGATAACTTCATATAGAAGAAGAATGATGGGGTGATGCACGTTACTTCGTGTTGTAGTAATACTGATTGTAGTGTGAATGTACATTACAAAAGCACGTGCAAATGGGAACAGCGGCACAGAACATCTTTATACGTGAATCACCCATTGCTTCTTTCTGCAAAAAAACTACCACAAAATATAAATCTACAAGTCCTTGAAGAAGGTTGAAAGCTGGATGTTATGCCGGTTTTCCACTAATTGATAAAAAAACACGTAAAGGCACAACCTTATTTTGCTCTTATCGAATCCGTTTTACTAAACCACCATAATGATTCATGACTATACTTATATGCAGATCAGAATCAGAATTAACCTCGGGAGTCGGAGCTGATAGCGCATTATGTTTTAGTAGTGCTTGAAACTAAACTATCCATAAGAATAAGCATCCTGATATACCTTTAATTGACCTAAAGCAACTTAATTGTAAGTACCTTAATCTAGGCAGCCAGTGCTCAGGGATTTCTCTCACAATTTTATTTTAAATTCCAAGCACATGGAATTTGATTGGTATTACAAATGCGTGCCAGTTCGCGGTGCGTGCACAATTGTACCGCCGCCACAGCCATGCTTCCGTTTCTGCTACAAGAAATACATTTTTATTGTAGCTATACTACGACTACGACACGATGCATGGCAAAGAGCACTTCTAATTGTATTTTGTGCATTTGTGAATACACTACACTCTTAGCCAGCGTGTTATCCTTTAGTTATCCTACAGCATGCTTGTGAACTTCACAGTACCCAAATAGTTAACAGAAGTAGCACGTACTCCCAACCAAACGTGCATGGTCTTACAATTTAGATCTCATCATGCTGCTATGCTGCCTGATTTCTTTCTCTTGAACATGTATTACATCACGTCTTTCGTTCTTCCATGTAAAGTTTCACGGAGAGAGCATTAAAAAGGATAGTCACAGTAGTCATATCACACCTCTCGAGAAATGCAAGATCCTACTATATAAGTGAACAGAAATATTTTACACAGAGTTACTAATTTGCCACTGCCTGCCAGTTAATTATCAACTTTCAACCGATACGGCAACTTTATAAATCCGGTACGTTATATCCCATATAATTTACAAACTATTTATGGTGAATGTTTCCATATTTTAATATTACTTGGTTTTTAGTTTCGGTAATGTCGGTAATTTTTTATCTTCACGCACGGGGGTACGATAAATATATCTCACATTCACATAAATTATTATAGGTGATTTAGAACACAATTAAAAAGGAATTTCTCATACTTTTACACCACCAACGTCAAGCGAACTAACGTACAGCTTGCATAGTATACGTGTACCTCGTCTTCATAAATAATTTTTGGTTCATAATAAGGTCCATTATATTAGTCCAAGATTCTAGTTTAATTAAGTTACCTCGTAACATTGAATGTTTAGCAATTAGCATGATGCACTTTCACTTTTGCCTACAGTTGTGAAATTACTTTTGTCTAGCAGAGGCATCTTTTTTCAGCTCATATTTTATGTATTATACATTGTGTAATTTTCACTCTAGGATCTATATCCCAAACCACATTCACATTACAATGCTTATTTACATACATTTATTTATTGCTCATGCATACACCATATTGAACTTTGACCGAAGTTGAACCGAACCGAAGTTCTATTCTAATATTCCAGTTCCAGTCGTCACGTGAGCACTCGACTAGCATACAAGAAGCTATTTTGGGGAGAGTCAGTCGGCACGGAACCTGCACAGAACTACTGTAAATACCCATACTGAAAATATTCCAAGATGAGTGGGCGAAAGTTTTTTGTTGGTGGTAACTGGAAAATGAATGGAAACAAAGATGAAATAAAGAAAATTGTGGATACTCTAAATTCTGCCAATCTTAATGACAGCACAGGTACGCGTTATTTTAGAAATATAAATAAATACTAATTAAATGACTTGAATAATGGTTTAACAGCGCAGTGAAAGTACACTATGTAACTCTGATTATTGTAAATTTTAGATATTGTTGTTTCACCACCGGCATGCTACTTAGAATACACTAAAGGGCTTCTTTCTCCAAAAATTTCGACTGCTGGGCAGAATAGCTACAAAGTAGCGAAAGGTGCATTCACCGGAGATCTCTCACCCCAAATGCTTCTTGACGTGGGAGCTGACTGGGTTATTTTAGGTCATTCTGAACGTCGTAATGTCTTTGGCGAAAACGATCAGGTGGGAAGTGACAGTAAATTGATAATTACGTTCACGTAATTGCTGTATGCCGATTAGTATAAACATCACAAATAGACAGGTGACAGAAAAATGTTGTCATTCTAGCTAATCGCTGAGAAAGTAGCGTTTGCATTGGAGGCTGGTATGGGTGTTATTGCCTGCATTGGTGAAAAGCTTGAGGAGAGGGAGGCAGGGAAAACAGAGGAAGTTGTGTTTGAACAAACCAAGATAATTGCAGCCAAGGTAAGACTATTTTTTAAATATGTTGACAACTACCAAAGTAAAGTATAATAATCTTAGTATATAATAATTAAAATAACATTTTGGATAACTGCAGGTTAGCAATTGGGACAAAGTTGTTCTTGCGTATGAACCTGTTTGGGCTATCGGTACAGGAAAAACGGCAACTCCCCAACAGGTAAAAAATCAATTATGTCCGATAATACGTAAAAAGCAAAATTGTCAAGTTAAAATTCATGTGGAAAACGAAATGAAGATATTGTCATTCATAATGAATGCAGTATTTGATCCCATTTATCCTTCAAAAAGCGCCGATTGCTTATTTCCATTAAGCTCGCGGTTGTCGTATTGAAGGTAAATTAAATTATTCCATATCTGGGTGTGGTACCATCGGCTTTAATAATCCATGCAGTGCCTCAATCTGATCTGGAACAATGCATATTTACATAAATATTGTAAATTTACGTTAATGTTATTTGTATAAGAGCTACTAATAATTCTTCCTATTTTATTGTCATTTTTTCCAATGATTTCACATTTAAATTTTACAACAATATTTGCAATATCTTCGAGAAGTCGGAAAAGCAATCTTACTTTTACACAAACCCCTAGTAAATACCTGTGTGCAGTACAGTACAGAGAACATAAATTTTATGCAATCAATTCTACATAGATAGATGTGATCGATAATATAATTTAGTTGTAGTCACTTATATGCCATAAGGCTTTAAAAAGATGGAAACGGACAGATAGTATACATACAAGTACAGTAATATTTAATAATATACACATTGTAGGTATGTTATGAAACCTTGATGAAGGAAAAAAGCTAGAAACTCAGAAGAATGAACGACTCGTTTTAAAACTTAATTTCTCGTATATAAGTGACGTATTTATTCGCCAAACGCAGATGTTATATTTTCGGTTAGAATCGAAATGCTTAAATAAAGTAATTATTAAACACGTACGTTTCAAGTGATTATTAACTATATAATGTTTGATTATACTACGACAGTTGAGCAAACCTCATGCATAAGTGACGTATTTATTCGCCAAACGCAGATGTTATATTTTCGGTTAGAATCGAAATGCTTAAATAAAGTAATTATTAAACACGTACGTTTCAAGTAATTATTAAATATATAATTTTTGATTATACTACGACAGTTGAGCGAACCTCATGCATATCGCATAATAACTCATAATAATGCATACCATTGTAATGCAATATCATCACTTTCCTAATAAATGAATGACTTGTTCTGTTGTTCTTAATTTGCTGACTGGGATTTTTTACGGATGTAATCATCATAGTCATAAATATAAGAAAACCAAAACTACTTAACTACTTGCACTCCACTCCAACTGTGCAAATCTTGTTGCGCACACCTCCTACTCTTGGAACGGGCTGAAAATTGCAATTTGATGAGGTAAGCAACAATGCAAAAAAGTATGTAGTCATCTGAAGAGAATTATAATGAAATGGCATTTTTTATAATGTTTGATTATACTACGACAGTTGAGCAAACCTCATGCATATCGCATAATAACTCATAATAATGCATACCATTGTAATGCAATATCATCACTTTCCTAATAATGAATGACTGTTGTTCTTAATTTGCTGACTGGGATTTTTTACGGATGTAATCATCATGGTCATAAATATAAGAAAACCAGCTACTTATAACTACTTGCACTCCACTCCAACTGTGCAAATCTTGTTGCGCACACCTCCTACTCTTGGAATGGGCTGAAAATTGCAATTTGATGAGGTAAGCAACAATGCAAAAAAGTATGCAGTCATCTGAAGAGAATTATAATGAAATGGCATTTTGACAGTCATTTCATTTTTAGGTCAAACTAACAAAATATTGAAAACACCAGTTGTACTTTTTGACAGTTGCAAAGCACTTTAAAATGACAATATCTATCACACAATTTAAGAGAAAATTAACTCGATAACTGCCAGAGAGCTCGGATTCAAACCCTCACATTACTGTTGAGTTTTCTTGGTACTCATGTCTGCATGATATCGATTATTTGAAGAAACATTAGTAATTCATTTGCGTATACGTAACACGCTACACATCAAGTGTTAGTGTTAACGTCCTTTTATGTGCGTGTGCCAGGAGCAATGTGCTATTCCACATTTCATTCTTTTTTGGAATCTTTTTACACTTACCACTCTACCAATGTAGCCTCAAACAAGGAATATTAATGTTATATAAAAACAGGTGAAATGCCTGTTTCTGCGTAGTTAGTAGTAGCAGTAGTATCAACATCGCCAACATTTCCACAACAGCGAAACCTGGGTCTTCTAGTTTATCATTAGGTGATGAGTGATGGTGCAATAGGAATATGATACAAGGTAAAAACAATAATATATATATGATTCCAATGAACGTTGAGTGCACAAGTGTAACTGTCTGTTGTGACTTACGTATTAATCCCATCACTAAATAGGTAGTATGGGTTGTTGCTCCCAACTTCCAACACAACTTATTTACGAAATAGTAGCTATAATAATATAGAGGTAATAGTAATAATAACCAGTAAAGGGAAATCATAAAATTATGTGTCCTAAAAGATTCAAAAACTCTAGAAGTCATACTCGGCCAACATCGTTGATTAATGTTGGAAGTTGGAACATGTGATGTGGAAACTAAACCTAATTCACAAACACAGGCAGCAAAAGAACCTTAACATTTATCATATACTTTGATACTCTTGGCATGGAAAGAATAAATGCTAAGTGGGAACATCATCACGTTGATAATGAGATGTACCACTAAATCAACCAATGTAACGTAAAATGCGGTTGGGGACAACCTACTTATATAAGTCATAAGTACGTTATGTTGCTTCCGTTAATCATATATATATTGAATACCGAAACGACAGTAACGTACAGTGTTTTACCGTTTTGTGCAGACCTAGGAAATTGTCTAATAGCAGTTGTTGTTGTAGTGTGATTACCTATGTGATGTGTATAGCCAAGTAAAAAAAATTACTGATGACGTGATGCGATAAAATCCCACTTGAAAAGGGCTTATGATGTCTTTCATAATGAACAGAGAGAGGTATGTGTTTAAAATTACGTTCAAAGTGCACGTACAACGTGACGAAGAGAATACTAGTACAAAGCATGCACACTTGCAATGCTAAATTCCCATCGGGTATAGTACTTTATAATGTAGTTGTCTCCTCGATCCGAATTTCTCAGAAACTCCCCGACTGAGCGCAGAGCACAGCACTTTGCAAGTTGGCTTTAGTTGTTCTTGGGCAACTTGGAAGGAAACACTGGTGCGATATAAGTTGACACATAACAGCTCTCTATACTTACTACTGGCTTTACTATATTCCTGCAGAAATATCATTTTTACTGCTTTCCAACGTAAGCCACAACAACGTTTCCAGCTTTCTCCCTCGCTTGCCATTTGACGATATTCGTTTTAGTTCAAAGCAACGTGTAGCTTGCATCATCATCCGT
>JAHZNB010000054.1:0-17088 GCA_027744295.1 Callyntrura guangdongensis | reverse complement strand
AAAAATAAAATGATGCTTTCACATTAGAGAAAATAATCAATTGCATTGAACCTTGACAAGCCACATGGTTACGCTTACAAAAGGACTGGATGTTTTTTTAACTAGCAAATTACTGCGATAGCATAAAAATTAAAATAATCTTACATTACAACAAAACAAGTAGCATAATGTAAACACCACGATGAAAAGCCTACTTTCGTCTTCTAACAAATGGGTAAGTATAAAATGAACTTAAAATGGCCTGAATGAGCGATGCAGGTAATTATGAATCAGAAGGTGCGTGGATATTATTACTCCCTTGTTTTTATCACCACACCACCAGAGGTATGGATTCCCTTCCTCGGATGATATGATGACAGCAAATAATAAGTATTATAACTTGTAAGTATTCGGAAATCGTAAGATGAGATGTTGATTTTGAATATGTCAGATGGAAACAATTAAAGATTATAACTGAACAATCTTTTACAACATGCCAGCAAGCACCGTGTATTTAGAAATACTATTATTATCATGACAATAAAATGAAATTAGCATTTTTTGAAGGAACTATTTATTATTGAGTGCGTGAACAATTTTAAGATGTTAAGTCATGTTCAACAGCCTTCACGTAGATGATATATCAATCCGAGTCATTGGTCAGGATGAATGGGTATACCAGGTAAAATGGTGATGGTTTAACCGTAGACGTAGTAGTATTGTGGGCTGGCGACTGGGGCTGGAACTGGATAGGCCCTTGGCTCGGGGTTAGCGTCTGGGGCTGGGATAGCAGTAGCAACGGCAATCACCATAGCCACGAAAAGAAGGACAGCGAACTTAGTGGAAATCTGAACGATTGTCGAAGCAAAGTATCCCATAAACTTACCAACTTAGACATGTTTGAAGTGGGTGGTGGTGTGGTGTTCCACAAAAATGAATGAATTATAAAAGTTTTATGTTTGACACACAAGATGAAACTAATGTCTGGTTAGGAATCAACGAGAGTATTTATACTTGTTCAGAAACGGAAATAAACGCTAGGTCCATGGGTAAAAAAAGAGTAAATGCGAAGAAAACACGTGAAGATCAACCGGAGATTTCAATGATTTCAAGAAATAATAAAATTCTTATTTTCGTTTGGTTATCAGTTTGGACTCGTGTAATTTATGGGTGATGATGATGCTAACATGCAGAAAATTCATAAACTCAACTCTCGACATGCTCCTTTTAAATTGCTTTACGTGTTTCAATTTTCATTACTGCAAAAAGAAAATGCAAGTACCTGAGTCGGTACATTACAACAAACGCACAGACATAATAACCTAGTGAACGACATTTGTTTTTATTGTATTGGGGCAAAAAAAACGGATTTTAATAACCAGCTGGCGTCCGTTTCCCCGAAGTATCCAATAAAAATGACAGTCCAATTTTTTTATTGTTTTTCTGTCCTCACGATTTTTTTTCGCTGCATCTTGTAGTTTTACTTGGTAGTAGTGTTGATCCTGCAGCAACTATACTGGAACTTGTTTAGAGATTGCTAGTAAAACATTCTGAGCATCCTCACTTTATGAGGCATCCCCGATGTGATGGCCTTGATTTTTTTCTTCTTAAGCTTGCATACAACACACTACTTTTTTGTCTGATTGGGTGAGTATTGAGTATTCAGTCAGTATTTCATTTATTGTTTATGAATCATGTCACTTTCTTACAAACTTATTAAACTAAATTATATATGATCCTCATAAAAATCGGGTAAACGGCAAGGCTGTGTTTCGTTTGAACTTTAAGTGCAAAATTCTAAAAGTCAATCGTACCACAAGATGTGTTCACTTTCATTCTTTAAAACTTGTGACGACGATTACTGAAAAAAGGTGAATAAAGTAACAAGGACATAGATTAGTATAAATAGGTGTGAGTTTCACCTCAGTCAGCATCAGTTCCTTTGTACCAACCACCACTACAACATTTCAAAATATTTTTCTGTGGACTACCACACAACAAAAACCCTGAGCAACATGTCTAGACTTGTAAGTGAGAAAACTCCCCTTCGACTGGTTACTTTTTACATTTTATTTATCTTTTTTTTTTTTAAAAAATTACAACAATTTTTTCGTTATCGTTTCTACTAATCTTTTAGTTTGCTGTCCTTCTCCTCGTCGCTATGGTCGTCGCCGTTGCCGTGGCTGGTCCATCACCAATTCCAATTGCTCGCGCTCTTCCTGTTGCGGCTCCATCCCCAGTTGCCCAACCACAATACCTTTACTATTACGGTTAAGCAATATCCTCAACGAATCGGCTCTCCAATTCCGGCTAAAATCATGGCATATGACTAAATAACATAATCATGTTGCTTTTGACTGCGTGTACCTTTTCCATCTTCACGTTATTTTCTTCCTAAAAACAAATAAAATATCAAATATCAAAAGCATAATATTTTTGCCCGGCTTCTTTTTTTGTACATAAGCGATCTCCCTCCCTCCCTATAGAAGGCCCCAAGAGTTTTTAATTGACTTTGGTATCGCTGGATCACATTGAGAGTCACATTGAGTAATAAGAGGTAAAATGCAAATTTTTTTCTCATTTCCCATTCCCATCTGTGTGCTACACAAACCGCTAACTCAATTTTGGTGGATTCTCTTGTGCGTCGCAATCCAAGCTATGATAGTGACATTTCATAATCATGTTGCTTTTGACTGCGTGTACCTTTTCCATCTTCACGTTATTTTCTTCCTAAAAACAAATAAAATATCAAAAGCATAATATTTTTGTCTTCTTTTTTTGCACATAAACGATCTCCCTCCCTCCCTATAGAAGGCCCCAAGAGTGCTTAATTGACTTTGGTATCGCTGGATCACATTGAGAGTCACATTGAGTAATAAGAGGTAAAATGCAAATTTTTTTCTCATTTTCCATCTGTGTGCTACACAAACCACTAACTCAATTTTGGTGAATTCTCTTGTGCGTCGCAATCCAAGCTATGATAGTGACATTGGTATTCACAATATTTTTAAAAAAACTAACAAACAAACGAAGTAAGCACGTAAAACATGTACACATGCATATGTAAGGAGAAACCAGTTCATGTCGTAATGGCATATGCCACGACAGGATGTTCCAATTTTATGTGGTGGGNTATGATAGTGACATTGGTATTCACAATATTTAAAATAAAACTAACAAACAAACGAAGTAAGCACGTAAAACATGTACACATGCATATGTAAGGAGAAACCAGTTCATGTCGTAATGGCATATGCCACGACAGGATGTTCCAATTTTATGTGGTGGGAAACATGTTTACAACTTGTATCTCCAAAATGACTTTTCCGTGCCCTTGGTCTCGCTGCTGCTGTAGCGACTTGTCGTCACCTGTACAGCACAGCCTTTGGCTTTATAAGTCAATTAATAAATAGTATTAAACAATATTAAAAAAGACACGATTTTCCAAGAAGCCAAATCTACCTGCTCAGCCAAAAACGCACTTCATGTACCTTTTTGTGTATTAGAAAGCTGCTGGAACTGTTTTCTCCACATTCTGTTTAGAGAATTAATGTAGACGTGCTGATGTCTTTAACCACGACGATATTTACACACTAGCTTTAACTTCCAAAGTATGTCACACAATTTGCACATTCCAATACGGAAGTAAGTTTGGTCACTCGTTGAATAATTTAAGCTTCTTCCATCCTTGCATCTTTTAGTACTAGTTATTCAGTAAAGCTAATGCAATTGAAGGATAAATGAATGACAACAAGTAATTACTGGGATGGTAGGCATGATGAAAATTGCAGGCTAGTAGAGTAGCTGTATAGGTGATAGTGATTTTATCAATTTTCTCCTTCCGTGTATGAAATCTGTGTATGTTCACCAGGAGTCAGGAGCTTGACATCTTTTCACGTACGGTTGTGCTAAGTTTAGCGCTGCTCTGTCGCGGTCCCTTTCTGGTTTTTATCTTGTTGTGTGTAAGTAATTTACATAAATTACATCGTGAAATGATGAATGCTTTCATGGAGCTTGTTAACATACCCTCGATTCCGTCTGTTGACTAAATGTTATTATTATGGAGCTACTTAAAAGGTTGAAGTCAATGTAGCCATTACGCGTATGTAGGTGAAAATTGGATAAATGTTCTCATATTTTTTTGGCATTTGACTTTCCATGGGAAATAGTAAGCTAAAATTATTACTAATTTTCCTGTGAAGCGTGCTGTGCTTTTGTGCGCATTTGAACTGATAACAAGACGAGGAAGATGATAAAAATGTGGCGATGATGGTGTACCCCGATAAAATAATAAAAACGTCCTGCTGGTTGGCACTTGGTGCTATATTACTGTGTGCATATTGTATGATGCTTTTGTGGAACTCTCAAGAGCACAGGATGGAGGGGAAGCTGTTACTGTTGTATAAAAGGTTTTATTGTCCAGGAAAGAGTACGTGAACATGCATAATGTGCATACTCATATCAGCATGTTATCAAGTCCTGCTGAGAATAATCTTAAGATGACAGCAAGTTCGAAAACACTTGAAGTAACTAAGTTAAAAGGGAGGAAAAAGTGAGAAATCGAGACTGCTTTGGCAAAGGATCATCATCATCTACATCATCCATTGGTAAAGTTTTGCCTACATTGTAAAAATAGGAAGTTGTAAGAAACCCTGCATTTTTCAGAGTGCTGGATATATTATTTATATATCCAACAAGGATGATTTTAACGGTAATTTTAAGTAAATACGGAGTTATTTGGAATTGGACACAATATTCAATGCGATATGTTATGTAAGGCTTTAGTAAGAAGAAATGAAGAAATGGTTTTGATTTTAATAATGTTAGAATCTGATTCTAGCATTGCTCCACATTTCAATTCCAACTAGAGACGCAGGAGCTCTGTGTATAAAAAAAAGTAAGATCAATACGAGAACGAGCACAGCAGTGGTGGTATAAAACCGAGAGATAAGTATCATTTTCTTTCCATTTCATATTTCCCCTCTTTATTGAAGTAGTTTGGAAAAACGGAGGTTCTTTGGCAGTAATCCCTCATTTTTAGCGAAACGTGCAGAAGAGTATTTTTGATCGTGGGCAAAAACAGTAACTCTAATAATAACAAGAACGGTGTAAACAGCCATTAAAATGACCCATTTTATGCGATATGCGTTTTGGGTTAAGTTAGACGACTCGAATGATATATTACATGCCTAATATAAAATTTTTGAAGTTGTTACGGTTTCTAACGGCTGCCTTGGCGAAATTTGGCTGCTGGTGTGGATCACGTTGACCACTGACGAGGGTGACGTTGTGATGCGTGATTGGTAAACTTGTTTATATTTAAGTTTTTAATTTTTTCAAAACATTAAAAATGATGTACAAGACTACAACTAGTAAAAGGCTTGGTGGTTAAGGATATCAAAAAGGAATATTTTTTCTTATAGATGTGGATAATAAAATGACGATGATGCGATGAAATTTTCGCTGCATTCATTTATGGTAGAAAATTTAGTCACGTTGATTAGACTTGACTGCTGGTATAACCACGTCCAAATAGAGCTTTGTACACTTTATACAGATATTGAGCAAACTTGAGCGGAATACGTCCGTACGATTTCACAATCTGCCAAAAATTTGGTTTGTTTGCACCAGTGTCGGTATTTACGTTGGTGGTGTCCACTACAAATACGTAACCAGCACAATAATTAGCGCTTACATACACGTGGATGAGGAAAATCATTTTTTTGAAGGTTGACCGAGTCGACAAAATATATTTAATTATTACCGTAATCAATGTCACTGGCCGCCGCAATAGCTTCTGGCAAAATGCTTCGAGTTTGCCATTCCGGTTCCAATAGCGGTTTCATGCCAAATCCACCTTGGAAACCTGAATTGATCAAAACCCAAGGGTAGCCTTAGCATAATTTCATGTGACTTACATTTTATCTACTATCAAACATACTTTTTAACAGTGTACCGTCCGGATTAAAAAAGTCTCGTTTCTCCCGTAATGTTTCGTTCTCCTTGCCATCCTCCGTCTCTTCCAGCAACAATGCGACATCACCGTTAGAAGCGTTTTGATCTCTCAGCGTTGCTCCCTCCAATTCCGAAACAAAGGTACACAACATTGCCGCCATCACTGGAAGAACTATCTGAACTGTCTGCATTTTTATTATTTCTACGGGTGTCACACAACTAAATGATAAAAATTAAAATTTCTGAAAGGGAACTTGATAAAGTTCAGTGATATTCACAAAAGGAGTCTCTTAAACACGTTTCCTTGTACTACGTTTTCTTGGAAGATCTTAGTTGCCACTTTGGTGCTGTCTCTGTGAATCTCGAGTAAATAATGGAGCATACACTCAGAAGAAGGAAAATTTTTGTTCAGAAATAACAGCAATAAAGCCAGGTCGTAATTTTGCACGCGCTTCCAATTTTCCTCACCTGTTTGCCTCCCAAAAAATCCCCTTGCAGAACAGAACTGTTTGGAAAATGAAAAGCAATTCATAATTGTTTATGTTTTTGTATGGGGCCAGATAGTTTTATGCGGCGGCGTACATTTTGTGATAGCCCACGGGTGATAAATAATTCTCATTGTCCATTTTTAACAATGCCGGAACCGTATAGGTTACATTTTAAAAAAGATGCATGTTTCACTGTACCTTTCGTTGGCATATTTAGTTGTGAACCCGAGCTACTACGAAATACGGAAATACATCGATTACACTCATACACATCCATAAAAAATGAATCATAGCATTTTCCAGAAAATATTACAAAATAAGATATTTTCCAATAAATAGTCTCATCAAATTATAAGCTGGGCATGGTTATGTTCATGAGTCAATAAACGGAAGCATCACAACAATTCATCCGTCAGGCCGTTGCCTTTTACCTTCGCCACGGAAACGTAAACAAGTAATAAATTATTACACAGCAATCGTACCGTGAAGATAAGGAGGAACTGACTAATTCATTTAGTTAAGTAATCGGTTATAATCACTTGAGAAAAAATTGAGACAAAACTCTCTCAAAAAAATGTTTATGAACTTCCAAAAAATATATAGCAACACACGGAAGAAGGTTTAGTCTTACTTCACCCCAGAGTCTGCACTGCATTATAATAGGCAATAAAAGTCTGGTAAATGGTAAACTGTTAAGTAGGTCCATCCATTCAGTATTGGCGTTAAAATCAGCCAAACTACCCAGCATACTGCCACATCTGAGGAAAATTATATAGTCACATGAGATGTGCCTAATTAATCATGGGTGATAATATGCTCTCTGGCTTCCAACACTACCAACATGTGTACATATGTACAAGCAAGCTCCAGGAACAGAACAAACAGAAAAGTGACTAAAAATTATCCACGCAAAACTTTCATAGCTACTCATCGTTTTTTTATGTGCCTGTCTGTAATATATGCTTACCTACATGCATGGGAGATGAAAAATAGAGAGAAGTGGAGTCGAGAGAGTGGTAGTAAAACGGCAGTGATTTTTTTTCTCACGGTACGTTGGTACAACATATAAAGACGGCAAGCAAGCAGGCAATTTGTACACGCTGTATTATATGTATGATAAAATGTGCGTAAAAGTGTAAAAGATATCATTACATTTTTTTTACTATCACTACCAACACATAAAGACAGAATATTACGTGCGGGAATTTATGACTTGATCTTTTGCAAGTTCGCACACCGTTTCCCTGCTGCCAAAGAAATGCCAGCCTGCCTGGCCACGACGACTCATCTTGATAATAATAGTTTTGTTGTGGCTCCCGTTTAAAAGCTCTCATTAGTCACAAAAAGACAAAAGGAGCGAGTGGTGTAAAATGAAAATGAGTCAACATTTCATCCACACCAACCATCATAAATGTTTGTGCCCCAATATGTAAATTTTTAACTACAAACTCCAATTTCTTTGTTCGTTTCTGAAAGTTTAACTTTTGTACGATATGATGAGCTGTGTAGGTAGGAGGATGTGTAGGTATCCTAAGTTTCAGACCAATTATTTCTGGATACTTAAAAAAAACTTCGGCATACATGAAAATCTGTACATGAGTTTAATTTTATATAACAATATTCCAATTTCGGTAGATTATATACCCACTCAACTTGATTAGGTTCGTTATAATTGTTCGCTGAGCTTTTGCTTGACCTTGAAAAAGTTTTTTTTAGGAAAAGAAGGGCAACAAGAGATTTTTTACGTTGATGATTATCTAAATTTCATTTGTATTTGCAGTTGTCATCATATACTTAAAACGAGAAAGGGATTTTATACATCCACAGAAGCAATGCATCTTCCAAACAGATCTGCAAACTACGTCACGTATCATCTAGTGACACAGCAGCACATCAACTCGTTCCCGAGTTTGCAAAAAAAAACCAACCCGCTTGTAGATCCAAGAGCCTACACAAGTATTCCAGAAAAGCCTACTAAAATATTAAATTTATGCAAAAAGATGATTATGGTAAAAAAATATATATATCTATTGAAACTTTAATGTATCTATGTGGTTTTCGCCACGTAAATGTCCTGTCCATACAAACAAATTTCATCCTCTGTGCACACTTGGTTTTATATGTGGGACACACTACAAAACACTCCACACACACACACAAGGGTTGTGATTTTGTCAAGGGTCGTGTTTAGGTATGTAAGCAACTAATAAAAAATCAATACAACCCGATCTACTCCAAATCCTATTCATGTCTTTATTAGGTATTGTAATGTTATTCCTAATCTTGGTCAAAACTGCGCTGAAGCAAAGCCCGGCCAATAAAGCAGCGGTAGTTGTACATCTTTCCACGCATTTTCAGTCGGATCTCTACCTGAGGTCTATCATATCCCCTGTATTTATTGCTTCATAAATCACTGTACATTCCACTTGAGCTTTTTACTATGCCTTCTTATCAGTCACACAATCCGTCCTTCCGATTTCCGCAAATAACATATAAACCCCTTGATACTTCCCGAAGTGATCAACGACTCGACGACGAGGAAGCGAGTGCTGCGGCCGGAACATTCATGTAAAAGACAAAGTCAACGCAACACACAAATCTCTACCCCAATTTTTACCGATACAGATACAATATAATATTGTGTAGTAAAGTAACCCAGTCACCAGTGGTACATCTTCTTGTACAACATTTTCATGTTTTCCGTATTGATGAACAACTGCGTAGGACAAATACTTTGCATAATGGACGGGGGGAAAATATTGTGATTTTTTTTGCGGAAGTGGCTAGTCATCGTTGAGTTACGTCTCCTACCACACAACACTTTAGTGTGTCTTGAAGAGAAAAAAGCATAAAAGATTTTTGAAGATTTTAAAAACGTGCTATTTTTTGTTAGTGTATTGGTGACTTTTATTTGTTCGTAAAATGGGTACGGGTATGAGTAAAATATCGACGTTGAGCATACCAGGGCTAATCCTCATATGGGGAGATGAAATTGCCCATTGTGGTGATGTTCCTCAACTTAGGAAGAATTTGCTGGACCCGTTATTCATGCGGGTAAAGAAGGTGAGAGAGAAAAAAATCATTTTTATATATTTCAAGTTTTCAGGTGAAAAATTGACCCTAGGTAATTCGTCATGTAAAAAGAGTAGTACTATTACAAAAAGAGGGCAGGCAAAATTAAATGAGGAGATTTAATTTTTTTTCATGTTGCATTACTAAAATATCTACATAGCCTATGGGAATAAAGTACATAAGTTACCTGCAGGAAAGAATCATTTTTGCTATCTACTCAATTTCAATAAATGATGTGTACATCTTGAATCCACCAACACCCCGCAACATACTAGAATCAAAGATGCCATGTAGAAAGGCTTATCTAATGCCTGCCCTGATCCAAGTACTGGTTAATGTGCAAACGACTGAGTCACTGGACAATTGGCGAAGATACTTTAAGATTTTCAACAGAAAGATCAAACCCTCTGTAAGTATAACTATAATATACCATATACCACACCAAACTTGATACTACCCATGGAAATGGCCGTGCGATGGAATTTGGCTAATGTACAAATAGTCGGCCATGTAATTTATTATAGCACATATTTGATAGTTGGAAACACCATCACCAACGCTCATATTGGTCTGCGAATCCAACGCGAGAGCAATTCAAATGCAGAATTTCGTGGCCAAAGTGTTTGGAAAACTACAAGAGGATTACAACACTCCAATGCCGAATGTTCGATACACTACGAATTTTTCCAGCAAACATCAATTACAATTTTTAGACCAAGTGCATGTATGGATTGTGACAGCCAGGGCACTACAGGCGGAATACTATCGTGCTCAGGAGATAGGGGAAAGCAAAGTCTCCCTACCAGTTAACTTGAGAAGGTAAGAACTTTATGGGAGAGAGAGAGGGGGAGTTTATTTACTATTTTTTGTAATGTAAAATGCGACCATTAGTTAAGGAGCTGCGTGGCTTTTTCTTGCAGGTTAAATTATCTCATAATAGACGACTGCAGCAAGATTAACACCTATGCCAATGTTAAAATTCTCGTCGACATTTTCATGGAGCAGGAGCATGGGATTACACAGGATTGCAAATGCATCTTTTCTGGAAGTGTATGGGACATGTCGGTGATGAGCTCAGTTCAGCAGACACTAGTTGCAGCGGGGCGGAAACGAGTGTATATTGCCAGCTTGATGGTTTATAAGCAAGGAACAGCCACCCTTCCAATAAAGGTGTTGAATAATACGTGGACTTTTGAGGCGCTTCAGAAGGCAACCAACATGTTGGGTGTGGGTCCTACTCCTCCGGCGTCACCACAAAAAATGAACTCTCAGGCAAGATTCAAATCAATATCTTTTCCAAAAAAAGTTGCTTTGACTTCTTTGGTCGTGTTTATCGCTTGTGGGTTAATGTTTTCAAAGATAAAAGTATTTGTTAAGGGTTGGTTCTAGAGGGGCAAGATGATGCTCAAATATTATGTGGTGTGGTGCGACTGATGGCAAAATGTAGCTGGTGGGTATTTTTTGACATTGCTTCAAGCTTTTTAATGGATTTAGTCGCTGATGCTACTATTACTATTTTTTAAGTACGTATTTTATTTCATGTTAATCACTAAAATTAAATATATGCACATCTTGAAAATTTTACACACAAGGAAAAAGTTTATATCGTGTCCTTGTGGCAGATCCCAGCTTAATCGGACACCATCACTCATGCTAACTTGCACTAAACTACTTTAAATGATAATGATAATAATATTATGTCATTTTGTTTTAATGGTAACATTAATACACAGGGAAAATATAAAAAATATGTCTTTAACGAATAAAAATAACCTTCTAGTCCTCTTACAATTTTTTTTGTGCATGGAACCTCAATCTACCGACGAAGCTTGCATCAGTGACATCGACATCATTACACAAAAAGTTAGGCATATATTGCCATTTTGAATGCTATATTATTCATAGGATAGTGTGGGGATCAACAACAACTTTTAAAAACACCAGCCAAGTTGTTATTTTTGTGAGCGATCGGAGGAAATTCTTTACTACTTTTTTTTATTACTTTTAAGCCTCATCCATGCCTCATTTTTGTTCACACTTAATTAACCGTAGCATCATAACAACTATAACAGAAGGAGAGTGTAGGGTATCATGCTGAACTTGACCAAGTTTTACGTCACTCGAAATCTCTCTGGAAGAGAGATATGCTCTGTTTGTGGAATGATGATGATAGGTTTGTAAAATGTGGCACACAGCATGTAGTAGTGTTGTTGTGTACGTGATTACTACACAAAGAGAAAATATTTATTCCCGTGCCTTCTTCCCCTATTTATTCCACTCCTGGCGCATCATTAAACCGATGGAAGTTGCCAGGTGGCAAACCGTTTTTACGATTGTTCGTACCAAAGACGAAGATAAAAATGGAGAGTTGAAAAAATTGACACACAAACAGACAGCATACCTTATATATTACCAGTTGCAAAATCCTTTAAAATATTTACTCTTGACTTTGCGCTGCTGGGTTTTACGACGACCATGGACCGTGAATATTTTGAAGGTTTTGTCATCTTGGGTGACGACTGACGACGGGAGATGGGGAGGCTGATGTGTGTGGATGGATGATGAGGTTACACTACTGCCTTATTAGTGTTAGAGTTTTGCAAGGTAGAAATTATTGAATGGCTGTTAACGTATTTTTTTCCTATACTCCCAGCGGATATATAAGGAAACAAAAGTCCACTTGAGCTGCATCAGTTTCTCTCCACAAAGGCTGTTGTGACAAGCACATTCAACCTACACGGCTCTTCACAGTCACTCTCTTTGTTTTCAAGTAGACGATATTCCAAAAAGTCTGAACCAGTAGCACAAGGGAAAGTGACAAGGATGTCGGTCAAGCTGGTAAGTTTTTGTTTGTACACTTTTTGGAAAGTTGTGTGGTTTTTAGAAATATTTTGTGTCTAAACTGAACTGAACAATTTCCTACTAAATGGTTCATGTCCATTGTCCTTGAATATTAGGACAGGTTAATTATTTTCAACGCTTTTTAATTTATTTTTTAGGCTTTTGTCCTTCTTCTTCTAGTGACCTTGGTGGTTACTGCTCCCGTCACTGAAAAAACATTCCCGGGTGGGGATACAGAAGTAGAGGAAGAGGAACAACAAGTACCACTGCACCAGCAGTTAAAACAACAACCAGCCCTACCTTTTATGGATGATACCACGCTTGTTGCTGTTGACCCTCAACTCTTCTACTACTATTATGGTTAACCACATTTTCTTTCGGCAGACGGTATCAGTATTGGCTCTCTTTTCTTGGTATGATGTGTCGTCCGTATTTGCTCATCTTTCTCTCCTGTTGTTCTTCTTTCCTTTTATCTGTCTTCTGTCTTCCTATTTATAATCGACAATTGGTAAGAATATATTTTTGACGAATTTTGCAATTGATTTGCATGTGTTGCTTATATTTTGCGAAAAGTATATTTCGGACTTTATTGATTCAGCTTTAAATTATATTCTGCTGTATTATCCAACATCTGAGGATCTTCATTCATTTTTAGTTTTGAAAGTTTTAAAGAAATACCAAATAATGCAGAGCATAACGAACCAAACATTTTTTTCGGACCACAAACTACTGAATTACAACTACCAAATAGCATTCAAATTATTTCAAATACAATTCAAATAATATTTCATAAATACATTATTCTAACGAATGTGCTGGAGCAGGGCATTCATTTATTCATATCATGACGCTAAAAGTTTTAACGTTTTTGAAAGGATTTTTATAGACAAAAATAGTCTACTTGTAAAATAGTGTCATATATGACTCATATGTATACAAATTAAAACGTTAAGATATTTACAGCAATGTTGACACATTACTATATCATGTCACCTTTCCAATTCCGAGCCAGATTGAAGTTGATGCAGACCAACGTTACTCAGTCAGTTAAGATATCATCTTTTCCTATTGTAATACTAACATTACTGTTATCGTGAGTTATTCTCAAATAACTGAGCATTCTACCATAGCGTTGAGATGAGACATAAATCTGTGCCCGTTTTAGCGTTAAACATTACGTAAGTACAATAAGTATGTCGTGAATTAAAAAAATGTCTAAAATTTCAAAAAACGTCTACAAATGTGCCAACTAATGTGTTGTTTTTTATTTATTTCCGTACGTAAAAGTAAATAAATAAATACTAGAATCATCAACAATTTGTTATTACATACAATTTTACTTATAGACTATGCGATAAAAATGTATCGTTACATTTGGTTTCATATTTTGTGTATCGAAATTTTTGACTATGTCGCTCAACTCAGCAAACCCGACAATTTTCCGATTTTACCGTCTTCCGTGAAATGATGCTCGTGGGTCCACATTGTAGGGTAGTCTTTTCTGTTGGCTAACTGCATGTTGTGTTTCCTTTTTAGGTGAGCAATAAGCATACTTTTGTACACGTAAACGCGGTTGCAGGGCTCACAAGGGAACATCAATTTAGGGCCTATGAACACAATATTAGCGAGGCCATATTAGCTTAGAATGAGTAATAATTGTTATCTAAAAAACTTTCACTTTTACTAAAAACAAATAAGTTAAAATACCATAAATGCCATGTCGCTGCTCTTCACTTTCGTACTTTGTTGTTTCTTCAGGATTAGGGCGTTCCACCAGATCCGAATGATGCTTGTATTGATGGCGTTTCAAATATTTGAGGGTCTTATATACTTTGCTACAAAACTCGCACGTCACGCTAACGGGATTATGCAGAGCCTCGTGCATTACCAAGTTCCGCTTGGCGTGAAAGCTTTTTCCACAATGCGGACAAATATACGGTTTGTCCTCGCTGTGTGACCGGACGTGGTCGTCAAATACTTGCTTGTGGGAAGATAAGTAAGTTCGACTGCATATGGGACATTTAAAGGGTCTTGGCAAATTTTTTAGGTGGATCCGCTTTTTATGACTTTCCAAACCAATAGGACCGGAATATTTTCTTCCACATATTTCACAAATCCATTGTCTTCGAATGTCTAATGGGATATGGCTTTCTTTATGAACGCGGAGTTTAGTGTGACACTTAAAGACTTTGTTACATTCATCACAAGGGAAACAAATGGGTTTGATAATATCTTTGCGTTTCCCCAAGCGATGGGATCGTTCCGCAAGAGCAAACTCTGTTTCTTCTTTATTTTTGTGCGTAATGACGTGGTTCACTATGTGGTCTTGAGACAAGACGTCGCCACAAACTTCGCAGAGAACCGGCGGCATTTGGTTGCCAGGATGGAGGGTTCGTCGGTGATCGAGAAGACCATCTCTGGAGGCAATCTGAGCTTCACAGTGGTGGCAATAGTAAAAGTTTTTCGACTCGTCTCCAACGCACTTGTACCTGGTGCGATGTTGATGGCGTACGTGGAACCGAAAATTTTGAAACGTGAGTTGGTCCGCAAAATAGCCCGTAAAGTGTTCCAAGTAGGAACAATCGGGGTGAAGACATTGCAGAAAATACTGGGTTTTGTGAAACTTGACGTTGTAAAACATAAAATTTCCGTTTATGGAGTCACCAATTTGATAAATGGGTTTGTGTCTAGGGCCTTCCTCGTGGAGATAACGGTAGCGGAGGCTACCCACCAGCAACGGACGACCTGAATTTTTCTTAAGGAATGATTTTTTTCCATCTGTTTTACACTCTTTCATTTGAGGTTTTTTTAATGATGACGATCTTGTCGGAGGTTTATATTCATCATCTTCCTCACTATCAGCCGCAGAACCATGTTCTTCTTCCGGTAGATAACCATCTTCCGGTTTCTCTTGTGTGCCTGGTATCAGCTTTGAGCTGTCACTATCAACGTCTTCGTTGCTATCATCACTCAATGGTTTCAAATCGGAATAAAAACCTTTCATTTTTCTCTTTCTTCTCTGTTCACGGCCATCTAATTCACACTCTTCGTGTGTATCATGATGTTCTTCTACTTTTATTCTCGTCGACTTGGATACTTTAGTCATTCTCATTTTCAAATGGAATCTTTTCAGAATTTGACTTTTAGAAGGTCTGCCTCGCTTACAAGCAACTTTAACTGTTTTATCACCGTCCATGTTGGCATGTTTCTTTGGACAACCTCGTTTCCTTCCTGTGCCCCGTTGATGGCTACATATTGGTGTATCCTTAACATCATCGCTATCGTTCATGAGATCGAAATCATTGCATTCTGAACCAAGAGGAGAGGGTACATTGGAAGTCTCACTGACAAGCTCAGTGTCAGAGTGTGAAATGACGTTTGCGGTTGGGAGAATATCTAGACGTTGTAGCTTTACATAAGGTGTTGGTAGATTCAGCGTTGATTTTTTCGAACCCAGCCGGGATGTCTTTGATTGGTTACATAGCTTCAAAATTTTCGTGGCCGTGTCGTGGCCTGAGTTACCAAAGTCCCTTTTGGAAATATCTAGGAATAATAAATGAAATTCTATTTACATGCTTAAGTTAAATGTTTAGAAACGAGAAAAGGATTGAAATTTTACATTTTAAAATTTCTTCTCTGAACGAAACACACGCATTTACAGAGTACTCCCGGTTCTCGACCACTGCCTGCCGTTGAGACTCCAAGAGGAAACTTTCAATCTTTTGAACATCTTTAATTAAAGTAGCCTAACAAAACCACAAACATAATTCACATTCATTTAAAATTATTTCAGTCATAAATACCACATAATCTAAACTGATTTTGAATTCCTTCATATTATAACATATTCCGTACTCACCTGTGCCATCAGTATCAGTTGATGCAAAGACACAAGGTTGGCCAACAACTTGTAACATGCTTGGCAGCAAATTAATTTGACAAAATTATCCCTTCTATCGCCGAGAGACCAATGGTCGCTGCTGAAAAATTTACTGGCATTTGAGACATTAAGTACTTCACAGAGAACGGATATTCCTTGAAGAAATGTATCTACATCCCCCAACACTCCCTGCGAAACCTTACTGGGTGATGATGACAAACTTTGACCTCTGGGCACATCCTCAAAATATTCAGTTATTAAACCAATGCAAATTACACACAGGTTGGATTTACAAGTAAAATGATTATAATAATCTTCGGGTCCCGTGTCTCCTTCGTTTACACGGTCACTGCTGCTAGCCGGAGCCGACGGTTTATGTTCTAAACCAGCATCTGCCATTTCCTGAACGTACAATTCAAAAATAATTACACCTTGAATAACTACAAGTTGCTCATGACAACATTAATAGGAAACGGATTTTCACAGCAGTAAATTATATCACTTGATCTTTAATTTAAAATTTATCACATGCCATAAATATTTTAACTTGTCAATAGTCAGCAATCAGTCTAGTAACTAAAATCAATTTTAGAGAAAAAAATTCACTACATTGTCTATGTATGCCTTGTGGTGCCTTTATTCCAACGATCCACATGCACTATCAACAAGCATAACAACACATTGTGCGTCAGATGAGAATGAGAGCGAGCTGTCAGCTGACATCGAAAAACCAAAAGTTTTACACAAACTCACAAGTAAAGGTCGCCAATACCAACGCGCAGATCGGCCTCAATTAGGTACTAACTTAGCAATTTGGATACGCTGATTCACGTGGTGTACATCTCCATCTTGAGTGGGCCTTTATTTGGGCGC